>REGO01000192.1:492236-506031 GCA_010120015.1 Rhombomys opimus
AATAAAAAACAAGGAAATCACGAAATTTGCAGATAAATGGTGGGAACTGGAAAATATCATCCTGAGTGAGGTATCCCAGAAGCAGAAAGACACACAGGGTATACACTCACTCATAAGTAGATACTAGACATATATTATAGGATAAACAGACTAAAATCTGTACACCTAAAGAAGTTAATCAGGGAGGAGGACTCTGGCTAAGATGCTCAATACCTATTCAGAAGGCAAAGAGGATGGACATCGGAGGAGGGAGAAAACAGGGAACAGGACAGAAGCCTACCACAGAGGGCCTCTGAAAGGCTTTGCCAGGCAGGTTATAGAGGCAGATGCTGAGACTCATAGCCAAACTTTGGGGAGAGTTCAGGGAATCTTAAGAAAAAGTGGGAAATAGTAAGACCTGGAGAGGACAGGAGCTCCACAAGGACAGCAACAGAACCAAAAAGTCTGGGCACAGGGATATTTTCTGAAACTGATACTCCAGCCAAGGACTACTCATGGAGATGGCCTGGAACCCCTGCACAGAGGTAGCCTATAGCAGTTCAGTGTCCAAATGGGCTCCATAGTAATGGGGACAGATGATGTCTCTCACAGGAACTGATTGGCCTGCTCTGTGATCACTTCCTCCTGAGGGGGAAGCAGCCTTGTCAGAAGAAGACAATGCAGCTACTCCTGATGAGACTTGATAGACAAGGATCAGAGGGAGGGGGAGGAGGACCTCTCTTACCAGTGGACTGGGAGAGGGACATGGGTGGGGAGAGGGAGGGAGGTACAGTGGAGATACGAAGTGAATAAACTGTAATTAATAAAAATTAAAAAATGAAAAAAAACATGAATATTAGCCATATTACATAGGATAAACATACTAAAATCTACAGACCTAAAGAAGCTAAAAGACATGGAGGACCCTAGGGAAGATGCGTAATTCTCATTCAGAAGGGCAAACGATAGACGCCGGAAGCAGGAAAACAGAGCACACAGGACAGGGGCCTACCACAGATGTCCTCTAAAACGGTCCATTTAGTAGGGTATTGAAGCAGATGCAGAGACTAACAGCCAAACTGTGCACAGTGTACAGTGAGTTTTATGGAAGAAGGGGGAAACAGAAAGACTGAGAGGGGACAGGAACACCACAAGGAGACCAACAGAACCAAAATAAATAAATAAATAAATAAATAACTGGGCCCAGGGGCTACTGCACAAACTGATGCATTAACCAAAGACCATGCATAGAGAGGACCTAGACCCCATGCTCAGCTGTAGCCCATAGGTAGCTCAGTGTCCTTGTGGGTTCCCTAGTAAGAGGAGAAGAGACAGTTGCTGACATGAACTCTATTTCCTGCTCCTTGATCCCTTTTCTCTGGTGTGGAGACCTAGGCAGCCCACAGAGGAAAAGGATACAGGCAGTCCTCATGGGACCTGATAGGCTAGGGTCAGACAGTAGAGGAGGAGGACTTCCCTTATCAGTGGAATAGGGGAAGGGGATACAGGAGGAAAAGGGAGGGAGGGTGGGACCTGGAGGAGATGAAGGAGAATACAAAGTGAATAAATTGTAATAATAATAACAATAATGATAAAAGAAAATACATACTTAAAAAAGAAGAAAGAAATCTGGGTCTAGGGCTTATCAAAGTTTTAGAAATAGTTGTGGCCTTTCTGCCATATGGAATAGCATTAGAATAAAAACGTGTAAGTAAAGTGCCACACTAACGCTTGTTGGGATCTTCACACTGTGCTGTTGAACATCAGCTTGTCTCTGAAAATCATCTTTAGAAAGAAATATCGGAGTTGACTGGTAAGCTAATTGGAAACTGTACATACTCTGCATAGAGGTGTTGTAACATTAATGTCAATATACATGCTACTTATTAGTTGTATTTTTATTTTACTGAATTATGTTTTAAAGGATATTCTTTCATAATTTGCATCTTCTTTTCCCTCTAATTGTGTCTGGGTCAAGGTTTGCTCATGGATATTGCCTTAATTTTCTATTGAAAATTAAAGTGTGATTCAGCAGTTCTTAGATTAGTGTTTTACATGATTTCCAGTGTAAGATCATTATACTGTACTACTTTTAAACTTACTCTTGAAGTTGATGAAGTTGTAGCTTTGTTACTTTATTTGGCTTTTTCCCCTATTACAATAAATATATCAGTTGGAAATGAAATGTGTTGTGTATCAGAATTTCAGATTTCCTTAAAATACTCAGAGCTGGGAGAAGGCATATACTGAGCAATTTGAAATCTGAAGAAGAAAACAAAATGGTCTTCTCTTATTATTGCACAACTCTCTTTTTTAAGACCATAACTGCCTTTAGTTAGTTGATTCATACTAAATAATTTATTGTTTATTAAGTATAGTCATTCATAAAACAAAATACAGTGTTATGCTTACGCCATTAAAGTTTAATATGTCATGTTGTGTTATTTTAGGGACTAAAACTCATAGATAGTGGTAGTAACTGGTTCAAATACAGAAGTGAGCAGACTAAGCACAGCCGTGCTTTTCAAAGAAAATCTAGTCCATCATTCTCATTAAGTGAATTAAATGGCATTTCAAATCAACCATTTTACCTCTATTAACTTCTTTTTCTACAAAATTTATAAATTGTTATTAACATGAAATAATTTTAAATGTGATAAAATTAAAATGATCTGTGTCATAGGTATTATTCTCAAATAAGGTGCTATCAAAATGAATCCAAAATAAGTGGTACGAAGACAGCATTATCACTGCCACTTCTCATACCTGGGCATGAAAATTCACGGTTACATTAAACTTTATTCCGTGCTGCGTGTAACATCAGGGTACGGTGTTTGTTCTGCACTTTCTGCGTACATATACAGCAGAGGACTTCCTGTTTAGGAAGTATCAGTTGCCCACAGTTTCTACGTGAAAGTACAGGCAGTGCCACCTTCACCTATCAAAATCAAGCTGATAACCAAGCCAATACTTTTGCATATTTCATTAAAAATAGGCCTCCCTGCCCACATTTTAAAGGTTTCTTCAATTATACTGACTCATGACAAATGGCGTATATATATATATATATGGGTGAAAAGAAAATTAGACTGACTACACACCACATGCACTTAACTTTACATCCTGCTAATCCACAAAACTAGACAAAAGAAAGGAAGAATGAAAACAATAATCCTCATAATTGTGTTCATATAATTGTGACTGGTCTATGCTGTCTAGTTGGACCCCAAAACACTTCAGTTAGGCACTGTAAGCATTCAGTGAGAACTTATTATGTATCAGGGAATTTCCAAACTCACAAAAGATAATCTCATTTAAAGAATATATCTCACACCTAAATTGAAATCAGCAAACGTACAGCAAAAGGTTGGTATAAATCCAACAATACTGTGATCAGAATCATGAAAAAATCATTGTCAAGCAGATGGGTCAACAGCATAGTCAGAGAGTCACAAATGCAGACTGTATTGTTGAGTGGGAAATGTATTATGGAAGAGCCAGTGTTTAAGGTTAGGCACTGAACACAGTGTGCAGAGATAAGACTTGGGTAAGTAAATTGTCAGTAATACTCTTCCTTAATCAATAGATTCACTTATTAACCGAGGCATAATTCACTGAAATCCGACATTAGTGGGAAGGTTTGCAAAGCAGCAAGAAGAACCCAGTTGGAGAAAGTGAGTCACATGAATCATGACTGAGTGGAATATGTGGTCCCTGGTGCCCTCCCTCGCATGCTCACCTTCCCAGCTCGATGGCATGAGCTCCACACTCTGCCTCATCCTTCTGTCAAGTGTCACTGCCTTAGAGCAGATCAAAATGCAGTGTCAGTAATGGGCTGATATTTTTCACATGTACCAGCCAAAATATATCTTTGCTGTTCTCCTCAGACACTTATCAACCTTTTAGGGAAGAAAGACATCACAAGCAGGATACCTTTGAACACAAAGTAATAATATAATTAAGTGAATATACAATGACCTGTATAGACACATCCATGGGGTATTCAATATTGTATCGATATCATGTAATCAGAAGGTTTTTACAAGAATACCTGAGTTGGAATGCTTCTGGACTAGGACCTTTTTGAAATAGCCAATAGTTATTTAATCAGTAAACTTCTAATAGTGAAAAAAGCAGTATAATAGGCAGTGCTCAAATGAATGCAGTCACTGCAGACAGTGAGCCAAATCACACACTTCCCTCTAAGTCATCGTTTCCATGGCACGTGACAATTACGTACTGAGTCAATGAAAACAAGGGGAAAGGACGCAAAACTGAAAGCAGTGAAACACTGGTTTGTAAAGCACATGATATAGAAGAAAGTGAGTGAGGAAGAGGAATGAAACAAATTGCTGCCTTTTTTCATCTTTTGCTTTTCCTTTTCTTCTTCTTACTTTTATCTTCTTACTTTTACTCCTTTTGGGAGATGTCACAAGGCAGGGACAGACATGGAAGGACTGGGAAGTGATTGTGATAGGCTGCAAGATGGGGAACTCCCAGAGAATAAAAAAAAAAAAAAATGCGGGAAAAAAGACAATCCCAGGCATACCTAGAGGCATACCTCAGATGAGTTTCTATCAAGGTAACAATTAGCATTAAACACCACAAGTGATGTAAAATCTAAAATGATACTGTGTTTGGAAGAAAATATATGAGAAATTAGTGGGGGTTAGACAAAGATTCCTACCTATGAGGAGGTGTAGATAATAAATTAAAAGTTGACAAACCACATTTAGTAAAAAAAATCTAAAATGTATAAAAGAAAGACCAAAGAGAAGTAAATATTAAATATGGCTAATTGGCCAAGCTAGGAATAAATCATCAGCAGAATTGGAAATACAAAAAGAAGAGAAGGGAGCTGCTCCAGCTGCCCAGCTGCAAGTGAATGACAACATTCCACACAGAACTGTTGTGACTATTAACCTATGTTATCTGGGTAAAATATTTAGCAACCTCTAGGAAAGTGGAGCATGCCTATGACTAATACTGACCAATTCAAGTATGCATTTGTAGTCAACAAAATGAGTGCCTGGAAAATATTCATGATATATATTTGCAGTGGGTTTATTCAAAATGCTCAGTGCCCCAAAATGAGCAAAATGACCTTATCTTAAAAAAAAAAAAAAAAAAGTGAGAGGCTGGGTGTGATAGCACATGCCTTTAATCCCAGTACCTGGATGGCAGAGGCAGGAGGATTTCTGTGAGCTTGAGTGTTCAATGGCATTGTGTCAAAACTAGTATTTGGGTAAATTTCAAAACAATGTTGGAGCAGAAACTGGTGATGGAAAATCCCACAGCTTCTCCATCTACTTGCTACAGCCTCTGCTCTGTGCCCCGAACATCCACACCACCCTCCCCTGACATTACTGACACTTGAGGACTCTCCACAGTCATGGAATTTACTTGGCCTTGCTTAAACCCAAGTAAAAATGTGGACAAATGAATGTTTCTGTAAAACATGCTGCAAGTCAAATAGGAACCAGAGGCGAGGAGGCTCAGCATTTTAGTTAGCAACTTTCCAGAATATTCCATATGATTTCCAAGTCCTCAATGCAGAACTGAGCCTCCATGGTTTACCACAGTAGCCCACCCTCTAGCCCACACACTGTGATCCTCTCTTTTTCCTCTCTTTGCTCTTTTCAGGAGTATGAACCTAAATTACCTCTTTAATAAGTCATCCCAACAGGATGTTTGGGAGACTCAAATGAAGTGCTTTCTATTGCAGTTGGGGATAACTCTGAGGGAAGGACCAGGACTGAGGTCTCAGGGTATCTATTATGATCTCTATTAATATCGTGGTGTCAAACTCACTCCACTTAACTCTGTAGAATTTATTTATAATGCTTAATTTATTTGTTTTTTATATTTGGTGTAAATTTCAAAGAGGGCTTAGGTAACCTAGTAAGTGTTTAAATTCTACAGTGAGAAACATTTAGTTATTATCAACAAGCATATTTAGGTATTTTTAATCTATTAAAATTTGTTAAGCTATATATAAGCATCTATTTTATACTTTGGTTTTTTTCTCAATTTTCTGTCCTAAGAGTTTGTATTAATGTAAAAGTACATATACATACATGTACACATGTATAATTTTAAATCAAATTAAAAATGTTAATATATATACACTATTTAACATGATTTAATTAAACTAATTTAATTAAACAGTTGAGAAAGCCCACACAAACAAATACAAGCACATATAGATATAGTTACCTGTAGTTGCGAAACTAAACAGCTTTATGACTTACAATCATATTTGTAGTATTCATGTCAACCTATGACAAATATTTAAAACCAGCCATTCTTTGGAATCAGTTACCATATCTTTTAAAACTTGCCTGTGGCAGTTACAGGAAGGAGAGTAAAAAGTGGTTTTGATTATAATTTTGAATTGTCAACCTTGACAGTTTAGGTGGGATTTATAGGTATGAAGAAAGAATACACAAATTCTAAAACCAGCATGCCTTTATCTTATTCTTGGGAGAAATTCTTTTCCCAGATAATTAAAGATCTTGTTCTTTGTCAAAATAACTACAGAGTGGATCCATTTGGTATTATACTGGGACACAGGTTTTTGGATATAATAATCTACACATGATTTTTTTAAGTCTGTCTTTTAGAAGATTTAAAACTTATTTTTAGGCATAATAAGAACAAAAGGACCTGTCAGACTTAACACTCGGTTTTTATTTGTAAACACATGTGGGCTTAAAATTCAGAAGTAGGACTAAAAGAAAATGGAAGACAAGGAGTAAGAGAAAGAGGAGGTAGAGAAGTTGGAGGAAGAGGAGGAAGAAGAAAAAAAAGGAGGAGGAGGAGACTATTGTATGACTCACCCTGAAAAGAAAGGAAAGCTTCTGTAAAGCAAAAGATACTGTCATCAGAACAAAACAACAGCCTACAGTCTGCAAAAACATTTTCCCCAACCCTATATCTGACAGAGGGCTACTATCCAGAATATATAAAGAACTCAAGAAGTTAAAAAGCAACAAGTCAAGTAGTCCAATTAAAAAAAAATGGAATACAGAGCTAAACAGAGAATTCTCTTTTTTTAATTAAATTTTTTACATTAATTACATTTTATGTGCTTTGTATCCCAGCTATAGCACCCAACCTCATTCCCTCCAAATCCCACCCTCCCTCCCTGTTCTCTTCCCATGCCACTCTCTAAGTCCACTGATAGGGGAGGTCCTCCTACCCTTTCATCTGAACCTAGCTTATCAGATCTCATCAGGACTGGCTGCAATGTCCTCCTCTGTGGCCTGGCAAGGCTGCTCCTACCTTGTGGGGGAGGGGTCAAAGAGCCAGCCACTGAGTTCATGTCAGAGACAGTCCCTGTTCCCCTTACTAGGGTACCCACTTGGATACTTTTGGATATAGGAGTGGTATAGATGGATCTTGAGGAAGCACTATTTCTAATTGTCTGAGAAAGTACCAGATTGATTTCCAAAATGGTTGTACATGTTTTCATTCCCACCAGCAATGGAGGAGGGTTCCCTTTCTCCACAACCTCTTCAGCATGTGTTGTCTCTTGAGTTTTTGATCTTAGCCATTCTGATGGGTGTAAGGTGAAATCTTAGGGTCCTTTTGATTTGCATTTTCCTGATGGCTAATGAGGTTGAGCATTTCTTTAAGTGTTTCTCTGCCATTCTATATTCTTCTACAGAGAATTCTCTGTTTATCTCTGTACCCCATTTTTTGATTGAATTGCTTGATTTGTTGCTTTTTAACTTCTTTAGTTCCTTGTATATTCTGGATATCAACCTCTGTCAGATAAAAAATTGGTGAGGAGCCTTTCCTAGTCTGTAGGCTGTCATTGTGAAAACAGGGAACAGGACAAGACTCTACCCAGCAAGGTATCAAAGCAGATGTTGAGACTCAGAGCTAATATTTGAGTAGAGTGCAGGGAATCTTATGAAAGAAGGAGGAGATGAAAGCCCTGGAGGGTACAGGAGCTCCACAAAGAGAGCAACAGAACCCAAAATATTTGTGTCCAGTGGTCTTTTCTGACACTGATACTCCAATCAAGGACCTTGCATGGAGATAACCTAGGACCCCTGCACAGATGTAGCCCATTGCAGTTCAGTCTCCAAGTTGGTACCCTAGTAAAGGGAACAGGGACTGTCTCTGACATGAACTCAGTGGCCAGCTCTTTGATCATCTCCCCCTGAGGAGGAGGCAGCCTTGCCAGGTCACAGAGGAAGACAATGGAGCCAGTCCTGATGAGACCTGATAGGCTAGGGTCAGAGGGAAGGGGAGAAGGACTACCCTCATCAGTTGACTGGGGGAAGGCTAAGGGAGGAAAGGATTGAGGGAGGTAGGGTGGGAATGGGAGGCAAAGAGGGTTGAAGCTATAGCCCGGAAACACGGTGAATAAATGTAATTAATAAAAAAATATAAAGATAATACTTTTAAAAAGAGAAAGGAAGTCAAAGATCCTAATGTAGGGTTTGGATGCAATGAAAGGCTGTAGCCAGCCTGCAAATGGTTGAGAGGAGACTCTCCTATGACAACTGTCCTGTCTAGGGCGGGGCTGGAAGCAAGCATTGTGGTGAATGGTATCACTGTAAAGATTTATCATCCTTAGAGGATGGGGTTGGTATTCTGACCTCATTCCTAACCAGCACCTCAATCATTCATTCATTCAAGGCTTCAGAGGGCAGGCTGTTATAAGACCAATCTTACTCCCAAGGCTCCATTTCTGACTAAGCCTTTCTTTGCTCTCACAGGGAAATGGAATAAAATATATTCCTAAGATGATGGTGCAAGAGTAACAGGACAGGAAGAATACTGAATTCAGACTTTTCCTCAAACTCTCCTACAATGTGATTGGAAGCTGAATTTCAAGATCCTTTGTTACCAGCCCCATGCATCATAATTGCTGAGGCACATTACCATCCATCCCTACATTGAGTCTGCACATAGCTTCACCCTGAAATATGCATGTCTTTGTGAGGCACACATTTTTTTTTTTCATTTAAGTCTTTTTATTACAGTGGTGCCAGCTACTGCTGCTATCGTTAAATGCCTGTCAGCATTTCCATTATAAACCTTATTTTCAGGGGATTTATAACCTAGCCATTTTAATTCACATTCAGCTGAAAGTTGCCATCGAAATTCTCAACATACAGTAGGTGCTGTTTTCTTTTATCACCAAATTTTATTTGAATCTGTTTATCTGTGTGAGATTTAGCAATGTGTAAAATCATAACAGGAATGGAAGAAAGTACAGATGTTTTGGTAGAATTTTTTCTAAAGTGAAAGAGCACAAACAAGAAATAAGGCAAACGCTGTAAAACTTACACTTGGCAAAGTATATGGATGATTAATTTTAAGTCATTGTTATTTTTATGGTACTACCATTCTGAATTCACAGTTCTTTACAATACTTCTTTTTATGAAAATCAATTCATATCATATACAAATTAGGACCAATTTAACATACTGTCTTGACTACTATAATGAGCTTATTGGTATCATGAAATATAAGATAAAGTCATATAGCATTCTTAAAGAAATATAAACATTCTTAATGTAAAATTTTGATATCTGATTTTATTTTAGGACTCTTACATAAAAAATGCTCTCATTTTTCATGTAGGCAGCTATGCTTATTATTCTTTTCAAAATATAAAATGTTTTGATATCGTGTGGCTTCTCTAATTTGTTTCTATATTTAATGTGAGTATGCTATGGTCATATTTAAATTGCACAATAAACAATCCATAGTTTTTATAAGTGTGTTTTCTCTCTCTCTCTTAAAAATCCCTCAGGTCAGGCAATCTGAACCTAAAATAAGACCTTATTTATAACAGTGCATGTAAGCATCACAATTCTTGTATATTTTCCAGTGAGTAAGGCTGATTAAAGGAAGGAAAACAACTGAAAAGATCAACCCCCAAGTGTCATCTTATTTTATAGTAACACAGACTTTTCACCTGGTCCAACTTCCATGTCTAGAGTACCCTTCTGGACTAACCCTAGGCCCCATTCTCCCTTCCCAGACACCCCTCCTCTTGCGGTCTGCTCTTCCTGCACTTAACAGGAATCCTGCTTAGTTACTTCAAAACAGATGAAGCCGCTCTGTCTCTGTTTGTGATTTCCATGTCCTTCCCTAGTCTTTAGCAAAATTTCTCAAAAGCCAGTTGAACAAAATACATTAGAAAGGATATTTTTGCTTGCAATTGAAAAACACCATCACCAGCAGCAACAATAACAACAAATCCCCAGAAACTAACTATAGATGGCGAATACAGACACAAACTTGGAGCAGACAGTAGCAAGTGTTGGAGAGACCACTGTGGATAAATTTGGCCCTTGACACATTGTTGGCAGGAATACAGAATACCGGAAACATTGAAGAAGTCAATGTGCTGGCTCCCACACACACTGAAATTTGAGCTAACATTAAGCTTTGAATGTGCACTTGCCCCACAATTACATGTATTTTAGTACTTGGTCTCTAGATGGCTGTGTGTTTCTGGGTGTTTGCTCACTGTTTCAACAGGAGTCCTGGCTGCTGAGGTGCCTCACTTGTGACGGGTGTGCCTCTGATCCCTGCCTTTGCGTACAGTTGCACCAAGACGTGAACAAGTCATACCACAACATCCTTTCACTACTGATGAAACATTTCTAGCTGCTATTTTTTTCCATGCCTCTGTGGACTTCAACCTCTGAAACCAAGAATCAAAATAAACTTATCATCCCTTTAGGTTACTATGTCAACTATTTTTAATAGCAATGAGAAAGTAATTGATGTGATGAATGCAATTAACTTATCCATCCAACTTCTTAGAATGAAACTTCATGAATTGAAGAAAAGGTGCTCCGGAGATATTGGCACACTCATCATTACATCAGTGATCTTCATATTAGAAAGAGATAGATAATACAAATGTCCATCGGTAGATAAATGAGTAACTGCACTGTGTCACGTGCATATGCGATGAGGTAAAATTGAGCGTTAGAAACAAAGAGTATTCTGATATGCGCTACAGGTGACTGGAGTTTGTGAATATATGAAAATCTTGAGCATTGTTGAAATAGACACCTAAAGTGGTGAAGATTATAAATTTTATGCCATAAGAATTTTAATCAAAAAAATATATAATATAGGAGCTGGAGAGTTGGCTCACTAATTAAAAACACTAGCTTATCTTTCATACCTGAGTTTGATTCCAAGTGCCCATATGACGTCCTCTTCTGGCCTACCACTTCCGGCCATGGTGGGCCCAGCAAACCAGTGGTGCACAGACATACACGAGGGGAAAAACACTCGCACACTTAAATTTTTTTAAAATAAAACTTACATTTCAAAAGATTTCATCTTTCAATCAAAGATTGCTTTGTATTTGTTTATTGCTTATGCGGAAGCGTGTGCGTCTCAATCTCCAGGAGGCCCGGATGTCACCCGGCCAGAATTTTGAGCTTCCTCTGCAGGAAGGTACACGTACTGTTGGCTTCATAGCAGAAAAGGGTGAGGCACAGGGTCACAGGTTCTCGCCCAGGAGCTCTGGTCTCTCGGCTGAGACATGGTAGAACAGACCTCAGGTTCAGCAGGAGGTGCAGGAGAAAAGGTGTCTCTGCAATCAAAGTTACTGCTCTTGGAGCTGGGCTGCCGGCACCAGGCCAGGAGGCAGCGGAGCGCTCAGGGCCCCGAAATGGGAGCCAGGTAGCACTCAGACAAGTCGGTGGCTGCTTCAGGAACAGTCGGACACTCGCCTCAACAGATGAGCACTGCAGTGAAGGGGGAGAGCATCGCCCAGAGATGACGGCAGTGATGTGCGCTGACAGAAGCTAATAGGCCTGACCAGAAGGCATGCCCGGGGCTCCAATGACAAATTCTTCAGGGAGAGGGGGAGCCCTTCATTCCCCAGAATAAATGACAAGTCTCGATGATCTTTTATGAAGTAGATGGTGCTGGTCTCTATTTTAGGTGATGCAGGGACCTAAAAACCTTGGGCAGTGGAGGCGCTTTGAGGATGAGTGTGGGTCATGGGCTGGGACGAGGATGCCGTATTTGCATGGGGAAGGATGACAGGAGACAGCTCATGTGACTGACCACTTATGACCTTCAGTGACCACCTTGGGGGCTGTGTCACGTGCTTCTGTGGCAGGCATGGAAAACAAGGAGGGAGCATTGTTCCATGCCTTTTATTCTCAGGATGAGGTTGAAATCTCAAGTTTGAGATTTCCGGGGGTTTGAACATGCTCCAATCTTGATAGTCCTGTGCCAATTTCCCTGGAGGCACAGTCCATGCACCCCTCAGAAGCTTCCCAGAGATAAAGTGTGAAGGCCTGAGAGACGTGGACCTCAGTGAGCTGCTTTAAAGCAGATGTGATTAAGTGGCTCATGAACCAGCATTACTACCAACCAGTGAGTGTGATCTTTGTCGACAACACACATACATTATTAAAATCCTTTTGGGGCCTAGGGAAATGGCTCAGTGGATAAAAGTGGCAGTCTAAGTGTGAGGAGCTCAAATCACACAGCCCTGTAAAAGCTGGACCTGTATCATGAATGTCTATAAACTCAAAGCTACTACAAGAAAATGGAAGATGACATGCTAGTCTCCAAAAGTCCCCAGGTCAGCTAGCCTAGAATAGGAAGTAACAAAAAAACAGAACAAAAAGGTTCTCTCACACAAGGTACAAGGTAAGGACCGATACCGTGGCTGCCTCTGACCGTCATGTGTGCTCTTATTCACATACATGAATGAACAAACTCACAAGCGTGTGTGTGTGTGCGCACACACACACACACACACACACACACAGAGGCTCACAATAACTCTGCAAACAACTCATGATGCACTACCAACATAAATCTTTGTTAATGAGACTGTCATTTTTCTACTTTATAAATACAAAATTTTAAAAAATCAAATGCTTTCCATTTATCATGCTTTTGTCATTTAATACTTTTCTATTTTAAACAGATAAACTAATCCTGGGAAAAACTATATCTCTGACTATTTCAGATTAATGTTAAATACATTAAATAATAAAAAAATACACTTTTGGAAATACTTGTTTGCTCTCTCATTCCATTGTGCATAAGCAGTTAAGCAATTACACTAGAGTTTAGTGAGACAGGATTTCTGTATTGGCTTAACAAGACAACAATAGGTGGTAGAACTGTAGCTTCATGATTCTTACCTCCTCTACAGTGAGAAATCACGGAGGAAAAATAGGTCAAGTGATTCTTCTATTCTATTAGTTACTCATTTTACTTTAATTCAGTGATTTTCACGCTAAAATGTCACAACCAGCTTTGAATTGTTTCATTCATTCATGACATAGTTAAAGAAATTTTAAAATAAATGTGTCAAACTTCATTCATTTTATATCTAAATGATAGGAAAAAACTTTGCATTCTCACAAATGATAATAGTGAATGAAATCTTACCTGTTCCATTTTCACTGAATGTAAATACAGAAGAGGTTGGCATAAGAACACATCCAACAAAAATCAGGACATCACTGCTTCACCAGGAACCTCCAAAATCAATGGATATTTTCATTCATTGGAAACACAGGAAAATGATTTTAAAGTTATACTTATCTAGCTATAAGAGCCACATAAAGGGGGGTCGGAGCCAAGATGGCGAAGAGCACACACCTTTTCTGAGCAGTGGAATACCTGAACTTCTGAGTTGGTGAATGGAAGGACCTCTAACCCAGGAAGACAACGGTGGAGACTTCTAGACCGATAGGGAACATCACAGGAGGTGAAAACTTTGGTCTCGGGTCACCCGGGGACTTGTTTGGGGAAGGAGAGAAACGACCCTTTGATCTCGCGGCACTCCCCTCC
>REGO01000192.1:516913-569407 GCA_010120015.1 Rhombomys opimus
TTAGCAGGCTCCCGGCGTCCCGGGCTTTCGGCACCAGATGTAAACGACCGCGTAACCGTCTCGCCAGCAAGAAGGCACATGGACGACAGGATCCTTCTGCAGCAGGCTTTATTATTCCGCAATGAAAGGAGGAAGACCCGCAGCCCCAAGATGGCGCTGCTTAAATAAGCCCCGACCGCACTTATGTGACGTGGAGTGACGTGTCATACCCTGATTGACTGCTTACTCGTACCCGTCTGACGGCCCGGGGTGGGGCAGTGGCTTGGCGTGCTTTTGCAACTGCACATGTGCTCTCAGAGGCTGTTACCAGTATAGAGACTGGATGCCGGCGCCATCTTGTAATGGCGCCTGAACCTCGGCTCTCTACAGGAGATCAAGAAGATTAAGTTTGGAAAGGAGAAAGTCAAAGTACCACTATTCACAGATGATATGATAGTATACTTGAGTGACCCCCAAAACTCTACCAGAGAACGCCTTCAGCTGATAAACACCTTCAGCAAAGTGGCTGTATACAAAATTAACTTAAAATAATTGGTAGCCCTCCTGTATACAAAATACAAAAGGGCTGAGAAAGAAATTAGGGAAACAACACCCTTTACAATAGTCACATATAACATGAAGTACCTTGGTGTGACTCTAACCAAGCAAGTGAAAGAGCTGTATGAAGAAAGCTTCAAGCCTCTGAAGAAAGAAATTGAAGAAGATATCAGAAGTTGAAAAGATATCTCATGCTCATGGAATAGTAGGATTAACATAATGAAATGGCCATCCAACCAAAAGTAATCTACAGATTCAATGCAGTTCCTATCAAAATGCCACTACAATTCTTTACAGAACATGAAAGAACAATTTTCAATTTCACATGGAAAAACTGAAAAAACAAACAAACAAAAAACCCAGAATTGCTAAAACAATCCTGTATAATAACAGATCTTCAGAAGGTATCTCCATCCATGATCTCAAGCTGTACTATAGAGCAAAAGTAATAAAAACTGCACCATACTGGCATACAAACAGAATTATGGATCAATGAAATCATATAGAAGACCCAGAAATAAACCCATACACCTATGGATACTTGATTTTTGACAAAAACAGTAACATGGAAAAAATACAGCATATTCAAAAAATGGTGCTGGTCTAATTGGATATCTACATGCAGAAAATGCAAACAGATCCATATTTTTCACCCTGCACAAAACTAAATTCCAAGTGGATCAAAGATCTCAAATAAAACCAGACACACTAAACCTGTTAGAAGAAAAAGTGGGTAAGAGCCTTGAGGTCATTTGCACAGGAGAAAACTTCCTGAACAGAACACCAACAGCAAAGGCTCTAATATCAACAATCAATAAATGGGACCTCATGGAACTGAAAAGCTTTTGTAAAGCAAAGGACACTGTCATCAGCCTACTTATTGGTAAAGGGTCTTTACTAAACGTCTACCTGACAGAGCTTTAACACCAAGAATATATAAAAAACTCAAGAAGTTAAACACCAACAAGCCAAGTAATCCAATTAAAAAAAATGGGAAACAGAGCTAAACAGAATTCTCAATAGAAAAATATCAAATTTCAGAGAAACACTTGAAGAAATGCTCAATGTCCTTTGTCATCAGGGAAATGCAAATCAAAATGACCCTGAAATTTCACCTTACAACCATCAGAATGGCTAAGATCAAAATCTCAAGTGACAACACATGCTGGAGAGGATGTGGAGAAAGTGAAACCCGCTTCCATTGCTGGTGTGAATGTAAACTTGTACAACCACTTTGGAAAACAATCTGACATTTTCTCAGAAAATTAGGAATAGTGTTACCTCAATATCCAGCTATACCACTCCTAGGCATATATACGAAATACATTCAAATATATAACAAGGACATTTGCTCAACCATATTTGTAGAAGCTTTATTCTTAATAGCCAGAAACTGAAACAACCTGGATGTCCCTCAACCAAAGAATGGATACAGAAATTGTGCTATATTTACCCAATGGAATACTACTCAGCTATTAAAAACAAGGAAAATATGAAATTTGCAGGCAAATGGTGCTAACTATAAAAGATCTTCCTGAGTGAGTTATCCCAGAAACAGAAAGACACACATGGCATATACTCACTTTTAAGTAGATATTAGATGTACAATACAAGATAAATATATTAAAATCTGTCCCCGTAAAGATGCTAAGCAAGAAGGAGGACCTGGTAAGAAGATCAATCATCATTCAGAAAGGCAAACAGGATAGACATCAGAAGAAGGAGAAAAAAGAGAACAGGACAGGAGCCTACCACAGAGGGCCTCTGAAAGTCTCTACCCAGCAGGGTGTTGAAGTAGATGCTAAGACTCATAGCCAAACTGTGGGCAGAATGCAGGGAATATTATGAAAGAAGTGGGAGATAAAAGACCTGGAGGAGACAGGAGCTCTACAAGGAGAGCAACAGTACCTAAAACTGTGGACCCAGAGGTCTTTTCTGAGACTGATACTCTAACCAAGAACCGTGGAGATAACCTAGAACCCCTGCACAGATGTAGTCTATGACAGCTTGATCTCTAAGTGGGTGTCTTAGTAAGGGGAACAGGGACTGTCTCTGACATGAACTCAGTGACTGGCTCTTTGAATACTTCCCCCTGAGTGTGGAGCACCCTTACCAGACCACAGAAGAAGACAATGCAACCAGTCCTAATGAGACCTGATAGACTAGGGTCAGATAGAAGGGGAGGTGAAAGTCCCCTATCAGTGGACTTTGGAAGGGTCATGGGAGGAGCTAAGGGAAGAAGGGTGGAGTTGGTAGGTGAGGAGGAAGGGGTACAGCTGGGATACAAAATGCATAAATTGTAATAAATAAAAAATATAAATTAAAAATCTAAAAGAATTGCATCATGACCTAGGAAATAAATGAATGAATGAATAAATAAATAAATAGTTCAGTCAAGTCTCAATTCATTTCCTACTTTCCATGAAAGGTATGTTTCTCCTCCTTCTCTCTAAAACTTCTCTTTTATAAGTTAACAGGTAAAGCACAGATCCTGAAAGCTTGGAATGTCCTAGGGAATCAAGGTTATTCTCTGTGGAATCACACACTAAGATGGCAGAACTTTGGTATCCTGTGTCTGGGAAGCTACACATTTATTTGCTATTCTAATGCCAACTTTGTTTTACAATTTATTGGAAAACCTTTTTATCTACCTCCCTACGGCTTCATGGATAATTTAGACAACAGATAAAAAATGTATCATCATCATCATATGCATTATGGTAGTATATAAGTTAGAAATGTAAAGACATGTGCTTTGTATTTATTGCCATATTGTTTTCATGTAAGAGGAGATAAAGAAACACTTAAGGGCCAGCCAGTTAGGTACCTTGTGCGGTATCCTTTACAAGGATCATCATTAAACTCTCAAGAGTTTTGTATCCACTGTCTATCACCCTCCTTCTGTCTCAAAAAGAGAGTCAATTCACTTAGAAAGTACTGCCTACAATTCCTAAGTTATAAATCATTTTTGTGAAGATCATAAGCAATTATTGTTTTAGCCAAAGACAATAGTATAATCAGAATCACATCTGAAACATGTTACCTTAGTATGTTCAAAACCATAACAACAATGGCGCATATGTCTCTTCAATTTAAAAGGCATAGGAAAGCACTGGCTATTAGAACTTTCACCTTGCTCTAGCTCCCTCCCTCATCCTCTCCCAATCCCACCCTCCCTCCCTCTTCTCCTCCCATGCCCCTCCCCAGTCCATTGATAGGGAAGGTGTTCCTCCCTTTCCATCTGACCCTAACCTATTAGGTCTCATCAGGAAAGCTCCATTGTCCTCTTCTGTGGCCTGGTAAGGCTGCTCCCCTCTCACAGGGAGGTAATCAAAGAGCAGGTCACTCAGTTCATAATACAGACAGTCCCTGTCCCCATTACTATGGAACCCACTTGGACACTGAGCTGCCATGGGCTACATCTATGCAGGGGTTCTAGGTTCTCTCCATGCATGGTTCTTGGTTGGAGTATCAGTCTCATGGGCCCAGATTTTTTGGGATACAAAGTGAATAAATTGTAATAAAAAATTAATTGGAAAAAAAGAGAACTTTCACTTTCATAGGTAATAGGATTATGATACTATATAAATTTTAACTTTTTATATGCAAATATTTGAAGACCCAACATGAACATTTAAAATACTAATTTTAAAAACATGATCCCATGAAATATCAACAGAATGGTTGTTTAAAGAAGACCTAAAAAAAGACATCATCAATAGTAATGATAACATGGAAGAGGAAAATCACATGAGACCATAAGCCTAGACAAAGGCAACTGAGAAATGCTGAGAGAGGAAAAAGGCCTTCCTAGGAAAGGGTTCCTCACTTGCTTATCCAATGCTAAGTGGTCAGCTCTGAAATCATATGAATACAAGTAGCATGACACAGGCTCATTCTCTGCCTCTGTGTGTGTCTCTATCTCTCCTGTCTTTCTCTGTCTCTCTCTTTTCTCTGTCTCTGTCATTGTCTCTGTTTCTCTCTCTCTCTCTCCATTTTTATGTGTGTGTGTGTGTATGAGAGAGAGAGAGAGAGAGAGAGAGAGAGAGAGAGAGAGAATGAAAGAAAAATAAGTCATAGCCATGGGTTTGAAAGAGAGAGAGAGCAGAAGGAAAATTACATAGGGTTTGGAGGGAGTAAGGGAATGGGAAATGACATAACTATATATTACTTGAAAATTAACTTACTGAAAATTGTATGCAGTCAAAGCAAAGGTATGCCAAGCACATGGCATCTATGGGAGTCAGCTTTCTACTTTTAAATTTTTTGGTTGTTTAACCCAGGCCATTAAACCATTGCTGGTACTAGTGAGAGGGCTCAGAGGCTAAAGATGGATGCTTATCTCAGAAGCAATCCAATCTTCATCTTTGGAATGTACATAAAGGTAGGAAGGTACTAACTCCACAAAACTTTCTACTGACTTTCATTTAGTCGATGTCATTGTATACACATTCATGCTAATAATAATGAGGATGATGATGATGATGATGATGATGATAAAACACCACTGCTCAAGATCCAGCTATACCACTCCTAGGCATATATCCAAAAGAGGCTCAAGTACACAATAAGGACACTTGTTCAACCATGTTTGTAGCAGCTTTATTTGTAATAGCCAGATGCTGGAAACAACCAAGATGCCCCTCAACTGAGGAATGGATACAGAAAGTATGGTACATTTACACAATGGAATACTACTCAGCAATAAAAAACAAGGAAATCATGAAATTTGCAGATAAATGGTGGGAACTGGAAAAGATAATCCTGAATGAACTTTCCCAGAAGCAGAAAGACACACACACACATACACACACACACACACACACACACACACGGTACATACTCACTCATATAGACATATAATATAGGATAAACCTACTAAAATCTGTACACCTAAAGAAACTAATCAGGAGGGAGGACTCTGGCTAAAATGATTAATCCCCATCCAGAAAGGCAATGAGGATGGACATCAGAAGAAGGAGGAAACAGGGAACAAGTTAGGAGCCTGAGACAGAGGACCTCTGAAAAGCTCTGCCCTGCAGACTATCAATGTAGATGCTGAGACTTATAGGCAACTTTTGGGCAGAGTGCAGGGAATCTTATGAAAGGAGAAGGAGATAGTTAGACCTGGAGGGGACAGGAACTCCACAAGGAGAGCAACAGAACCAAAAAATCTGAGCACAGGGGTCTTCCCTGAGACTCATCCTCCAACTGAGTAGCATGCTTGGAGATAACCTAGAACCCCTGCACAGATGTAACCCAAGACAGTTCAGTCTCCAAGTGGGTTCCATAGTAATGGGAACAGAGACTGTCTCTGACATGAACTGATTGACCTGCTCTTTGATCACCTCCCCCTGAGGGGGAAGCAGCCTAACCAGGACACTACTGTCTTAATAAAGGTTAGTGAAAATTCAATGTGTATGATGTATACATACATATACTTGTATAAACTGAAAGGAAACTATTTTTACTTTTAAAATAAGCTTGGGGAACATTAACATTCTGTAAGATAAGATTATAAGTTTTATACACAATTCATTTTTTTAAATATTTTGACCTTGTAGATTTACAGGCCATGTTTGTGGGTGTGTGATACAGACTTTACAGCTCTTTAATTCTATCTATTCCAAGGGATTTAACAGCTCTGAAGTAGTTATTGCCCCTATAATATATAGGAAAGCCACTTTTTTTTTTTGCTAGGCTTCTGCTAGAAAAGTGTCATTTGTAAGAGAGCATATAGAAAATGAAGTGCCTTCCCTCCCTGCAAAATGCAGCATGCTGTAGATTCAGTTTTTACATTCTTCTACTAGAGCAGAATGGCATTTTTAACTCAAAAATATTTCCTAGGGCTGAAGTATACATGGCTAGTATACACAAGATTTTGTATTTGATCCCTAGCATGAGGAAAATTAGATACATACTTGCTAAAGCTAAATATTCTATCCCAAATGTTAACCTTTAATTTGAGATATTTTTCAAAATCCTATTAATCAAACATACAAATTAGATTCAATATGATGGTGATGCTATCAAAACAATTTAAATTAAAATTTATATTTCTGTGGTTCAGAGAAATACTGTACTTTTTCGCTATAATTATAAGTTATTAGTCCATAGGCGCTACTGAGTAAGAACTAGAGTGGGAGAAGTTGAGGGGAGAGAAGGCAAGAGAGAGTTGCTGATATTCTGTCGTTCTCAGGATCAAGCCAACAGTTGATACATGCTAAACAAGTGTGTTGCCACTGGGTTCCATCTACAGCCTTTGTTTCTGTATTTTACTCATCAGCATAAGTGAGCAATAACTCATGTGATTGCTTCAAGAATAAGTTGCAATCTTATGTTTACAAAAATAAGTCATATTTTATAAATGGATGAGGTTTGCACTACAGGATGGATATGAATTGGTAAGGATAAATCCAGGTACACAAATCTCCATATTTGGAGAAAGCAGGATAGAGTAACTTAGTACCGAATTACTTCATTTTCATAAAAAGTCACTTTCGAGTCTTTAATAAATAAAATGTTTTTTTAAAACTTAAGCCACAAAATAATACTTTTGTGAGAATACTATGCAAATTAATCAAAGGGAATCCTTTTCCCATCTGATGAAAAGAAAGAGCTCCTATCCTTTCCCCATCAGACTAACTCCCCTTCTTTCTTATGATTCCCTGTACTCTGCCAAAGGCCTGGTCATAAATCTTTGCTTTGAAAACACTGCTAGTTAGGGGCTTTCAGATGTGCTCAGTAGACCCCTGTCATGCATTCAATGCACATCCCATCTGTCTTTCTAAACGAGGATTGATCCTCTTACCCCATGTCTGCTCTCTTGATTATCTTTTTTAGGTGTATAGATTTCATTATGTTTATCATATCTTATAGGTCTATATAAGTGAGTATATACCGTGTTTGTCTTTCTCCTTCTGGGATATTTCACTCAGAATGATGTTTTCTAGATCCCACCATTTGCCTGCAAATTTCATGATTTCCTCCTTTTTGATTGCTGAGTAGTATTCCATTGTGTAGAAATACCATAATTTCTGTACCCATTCTTCTGTTGATGGACATCTGGGTTGTTTCCACAAAGACCAAATATATCTGGGCACAGGGTCTTTTCTGAAACTGACATTCAACCAAGGACCATGTATGGATATAACCTAGAACCTCTGCTCAGATGTAGCCTGTGGTAGCTCAGTAACCAATTGGTTTCCCAAAGTGAGGGGAACAAGGACTATTTCTAACAGGAACTCAATGAAGATACCTGATAAAACAGGATCAGATGAATGGGGGAAGGTCCCCCCCTATCAGTGGACTTGGAAAGGGGCACAGTGGTGATGAGTGAGGGAGGGAGGGACTGGGAGGGAATGAGGGTTCGGGGCACGGCTGGGATACAGAATTAATAAAATGTAACTGATAAAAATAAAAATAAAAAAAATAATAAAATTTAAAAAAAAAGAAAAGTAAGAGACACGGGGATTATATTTAAATGACAGAAAAACATCCGAACAGACTTTTAGTGTGAAACTGAATCTTTTTTTTTTTCCATGCTGCACACGCAGCTACTCTGCTTGATATCTTGGTGTTAGCATATATCAGGAGCAATAATGTTTTGATCGCAGGCCTGAGTTTGCTCTATCTTCATCACTTTTTCTAAGAAGTAGCACAAATTGCATGCCCCTCTGGGACAGAAAGCTAAGAAGTCTTAGTTACAGATTAAAAAACTATACAATATAATCCATAAGTACTTTCATTGTTATTGGTTGCTGACATTTAGGAGAAATGATAACAGGAAGGTGCTTTAATCCTAAAAACGTACAATGTAATTTCTTTTAAAATTTTTATGATAAAATTATTTTAAAGTACGAATTAGAAAGTTTTAGTTAGCTTTGTACTTTATCATAAAAGAATACCATTATGTTTAAACGTGTTTAAACGTGTACGCCTCATTCTAACATATGCATGTCCACCATCGCATTAATCTTTTCCAAGGTAATGATTTGGAATTCAGATTTGTTTTGTTGTGTGACCTCTGGATAAGCGAAGCAACAGAATAGGAAACAAAATTCTACTTATAATACTTCTCTGTCTAGTCTGAAATTATTGGAAAAGAAGTAGAGAAAAGGCACATGGCAGTATCTACAGAAATATTAATATAGTAAAATATATTTACTCGGCTACCTAAGATGTGACAGTAGTCTCTTAATCTCTAAGAATAATCTCCTCTGAAATAGCAGCAAATAAAGAGAAAGATGCATAACGTGGATTCTTTGGGTATCAGAACGTAACTGCACCACAATGCATCATGTTTCACTGTGACACATTCTCCCATTTGTCACCTTCTGTCATGTTACTGTATCTCAAAAGACACAATGTTGCCCAACCTTTTATTTTATTTTATTTTATTTTATTTTATTTTATTTTATTTTATTTTATTTTATTTTATTTTACCTTTAGTACAACTGATGGACACCAAATATTTGACACTGAAAATAGAACAATTTAAAAACCAGAAGACCTCAGCCAAAAGCTGTCTAAAATGGATATTCCGAGGACTGGATGCCACAGAATGTGGATATTTAAATGTATAGTGTGTAGGTTGAGTTGCCATTAAAACAAATGCTTTATTCTCTTTGGGCACATTTTGCTTTGTAAAGAATGAGAACTTTCCTTCTGATTTGGTTGTACACTAGAAAGGGATTATATTTCCTTTTGTTTCCTGTCCAAAAAAAAAATCAGATTTAATTTTTATCACTATAAAAGCACCAAGATAGTTAAACTGTCCCTTTTTTATCACTTGCTATCAATTTAAGTGTTTCAGGTTAAGATTTGAAATTCTTTCTTCAGAGAATTCAGAAACATACTTATGCCCATGAAATCCTCAGGCCTTCACTAAAATTCAGGGATCGGGGGCTGCAGGAAGGGACAAGCCACAGGCCATTTTACAGAAAAGCCACTGAAAGCAGGTACTGACAGAATTAGAACCCCTTGCCTACATCTGCACGCACACAGACACACACACAGACACACACAGACACACACACACACACACACACAATGCTCAAGGAATGCCATAATTCACCACCTTCCAACAGAATCCTGTCCCATAGATTTTGACATATAACAGGAGATTCTGTAATATTAGCACTAAAACTTAACACACTTCACCACGTGGCTTAGGAGTTTACTGGGGCTGCTTGTGCCAGAATGAAGAACTCTCACGGCTTCGGTTGGATCTTACTCTACCATGCTGGCAGATGCTATCTTCTCCTCCACGGGCCCTTTTCAAGGAGCACAGTGATCATTTCATTATTCACAGTGATTATTTCATTATTCAAACCTTGTTGTTTCAACTTTTTCCTTCTTATCCACGTGGCTAGCATCTACTGTACATGAGATGTTTTTGATAGGATATTTGGTGATATGTTGGAAACCCCATTGTGACTATGAATTAAACATTTACAGGGTTTAGCCCTCTTGAGTCAGTATCCTGTGTGAAGAGCTATAGTTTTGTTCCGTGTCATATAAACTGGACTTAGACTCCTGGGGTTTAACCCTTCACAGAGCTAAGTCATTCTCTTCACATTTATTAGTGCAGCAATAGCTCTTCAAGCACCTTGAAATGTGTGCTTCCTCAGTCTGGTCCCTAATCCCTTAGGAACCTCCAATCTGAGGCTGGTCCTCAGGTTGGAAAGCCTCCTCTAACCACAGAAAATCAACATCATACCCAAACACCGCCTCCTTCCAAAAGCTTTTCCTACTCCTCTAAGAAGAATATATCATCCTTCCTTTATGCTCATATAATGACAGCATCTTTATTGCCTTCCCAAGATCTATGACCTAGACTTATTGTTTAAATGCATTGTTGTTATGAAATCTGCAGAAATCCTTCAATAGAACATCTGTGCTATAGTCCTTGTGTCTTCAATTAAATAATAAATCATGGCTTGCTTTCTGCTCTTCTCTGATTTGCCTTTCCTCGGTTAGATTTGAACTGCTTGAGGTCTAACGTGTATTCCACCTTTTATTCTTCCACTAAACCTAGCAAATATCTTCAGACAGAATTAACTGAGGCAGATACTCAGACAAGACAGATTATATTTGGAATTTTTCTTGTGTTTTAATTAAATCCTCATTAAAGACAGAAGTTCAGCAATGATCACGTTAATGTATTAATCTGAGAAATTATTTCTCTGCCTTCTTGTAACTCCCAGAAATGCCGAGGATTTGTTCTCTATTGGCTGCACAACGCTCATTGTAAAATGCCCATTTCACTTTGGCACAAACACAGAGAGTCCTCCAGGTCCTGGCAGGTCCTCATTCAGTAGAAACATTTATGTACTTTATTGATTTTGAGTCACAGTACGTTTGTTTGTAAAGTTATAGTCACATATGAACCTATATAGATTATTTAACTGTTTTAAAATAGAATTACAGAGTTTATCATGTACTTTCATAACTTACTTTTACTTAGTTAACTTTAGAAAATCTCCTTTATATTTGTAAAAGAGTCTGTTAATATGTCCTAGTTTGCAATTCCCTGTTTATTTCTATCTGTCTAATATTTTCTTCTTGCCCTTGTAAACACATGTCATTCAGATATGCTAGCTACATTATATCTATCTATATATATATGAAATAATTAAATGTTTCTGTGCATAATTTTATGTAAATTAAAAACATAACTATTTGGAATTTTAATATTATCTCTTAGAAGACTGTTCTTTTCTAATGAGAGAGAGAAAAGGAATCTATCTGATTAGGAGGGGAGAGAAGAACTGGAGAAAAAAACATAATTAAAGTATATTATGTGAAAAAATAATCTATTTTCAATAAAAGGGAACAAAATCTTAAATGAGAATGGCACACCTACTTACGCATGCATGCTCAGCACTGTACTTTATGTCTAGAACAGTGTCAACTTACTTAACCATTTTGTTTTACTTCCTGAGACATGGTCTTGCTGTGAACTCAGGTGCATCTTCTGCCTCACCTTTCTGCATAGCTAGGAACACCAGTGTGTAGAAGTGCTTCTGGCACACACACACATACACACACACATATACTACATATATGTAGTATAAATAGATGTATGTATATATCATGTATATTTGTATACCATATATGTATATATTTACATATTTGTATATATTGGTATACCATATATATTTATATATTTGCATATATGCATATGTGTAAACATTATTTTGATTTACAGTATGTAGAGAATGTATTTCCTACATACATTTTCAAGCCCTTGATATGATCAAGCTTTTTAACTTTTATTATTCTGTTTAGCAATGGTAAAGTTTATATTAGGTTTTTATTATTTAAGTACCAGTGAAGGTGCAGAACATTTTATAGTAATCCCCCTTTATCCATGTGCAAGAAATTAAAATACTTCCAGTAGATGCCTGAAATCACAGAGTACCAAATATATGCTATGTTTCTTCAAAACACATACTTAGAAAATAATTTAATTTATAATTACACACAGCAAGAGCTTCACCATAATAAAGCAAAGACATTTAAGCAATGTATTACCATAAGATTATGTGACGCTGGGTTCTTTTTAAAGTTCTGCCTTGTTCTCTTGTTCTCAGATGCTAGAAGGCACACAGGGTAAGAAGTATGGTGGTGAAGGGTGGAGACACAGATGTTTCCTTCTACGTTTTCTCGAGCATAAACTTGACACTCACTGGTCGTCCCTCTAACAACCTAGATCCACCAAGCATTTACTTTATTAATTATGTTTTCAAAACTCAAGCTAAGCTGGGTATAGTAACGTGTCAATGGCTATAACATAAGTGCTGAAGATGCTGAAGATTTCTATGGGTTCAAAGTTAACCTAGGCTATTGTGTAAGGTGATCACACACACACACACACACACACACACACGCACACACACACACACACACTTGCAGTCAACATAAGGCTATATTGAGAATAGATTATGTTACATGGAAGCATCCGTGAGGTACAAGAACAGGAGCCAATTACAGGGCTATTGCCTTCAACTGACCAAAAGACAGTTTATTCTGAGATTAAAGAGATCATGGCAGATGCTGGGAGGAGAAAGTGCAGTGTTATCGGATGCACTTTTGTCACTACCACAAGAGGAAGTGACAGAAAGAGACAGAGAGGACGGAGAAATGTGCTGCTCAGAGATGTGCTGGACTAGAGCCAAAGAGCGCACTGGGGTGAGAGCCTCAGTATCACAGTCCACCCCACTTCTTCTCACTGCTTCCGAGCACAGAGCAGCTGTCAGAGCAGCCTGTCTGCACAGAGCAGAATCAGAAGCACTCGCTTCTGACAGTAACCCCAGGAGCTATGTTTATGGTTTCTGTAAGAAGGAGAAAGAAAGCAACCAAACTTGGGTTTCTTAACATTTCTGCATTGAGAAACAAAATACATAATTGTGTGAAAAGAAACATTGTTATGTGGAAATTGCTTATTAGGTTTTTGATGTCTATGTTTTTATAATGACTTGTTTTTCAGGTAGGTGCCATTGACTTCATTTCAGAGATGAGAAAGTGTATTCTGAATGGCCACAAAGCAAAAGAGGGTGAAGAATTTGTAACTCTGCCGGTAAAATATTTTCATAGATGACTCACTGCTTTCTTCAGTCTCAATCACTGTCACCTTCTCACTGCAAGTCACAAGGGCATTGATGTCATGGATCACTCTCACAGATTTTACACTCTGCACGGTGAAGAAAATATTCAGTAGAAGAACGCACCCTTCAGCTTCTGTTTTACATTGTTGTGTCCATGAACCATATTCCATTGATTCAAGCTCAGAATTCTACTTGAGGTACCCTTTCTAACAAACCACTCCACTTAGAAAGATGGGCTTGTTTGATCTCAAATGCCAGTGTCAAAATTACCTAGGAGATGGGGAAAACAGAGTGACACTGAAATGACTTCCTCTATTAGGAATCAGAATTTTTCACTTACTAGTAACATTCACCTTCAGAAGAAGCATATACCTACAGTAATTCCCTTTGGTGGAGTTGAACTATGAATAAAAGTCTCTCACATTCTTGAAAAATACTATATATGGTGTTTTATGAAAATAATACCAGTTCCCTTTAGCTCAAGCAATAAAACTAATTCTAACAAAGGAACTTACTGGGTTTTAGGATTGTTTGTCACTGTGCAGCACTGAGTGGCACACATGTCATTTTCTCGAGGCAGAGAAAAGTTGTTTTATTTGTTTGTTGTTTCCCCTTTTATTCATTCATTCATGAAACTCATAGGATTACAGCTGCTTAATTTACATTCAGGGCGCTTACTGCTTCAGATATTAATATACTACAAATAAATCCCATTACAAATACATCTGAGAAGCTGAGTTTCAAGTAAAACCTGACTTAATATCCAGAGGAGAGAATTACAGGATAATTCTTCCTGCTCTTTTCACTTTACCCTTGCGTATTTTATTTGGACCTTGGGCACAAATGTAGGACTTGATCACAACTGCATGTAGCTTCTTATTAACACTGGTTTGTGCGAAGGTGTCCTCCTGTTTCTTCCATTTGTTTATGGCTTTATTTCTTATTAACATTCTTGTTCATAGGAAAATATTCCAGTGTGTTTTCATTTGTAAAGTTTCAGTTGTATCTAATGGTTTTACTCAGCTGCTTTTTGGTAACGTCTATGTAGTTGGTCTATGCGTCATGACGTAGCTGTGGAGTCAGAGGACTTTATGAAATTGGTTTGGGCCTTCCTTATTAACATGGGTTTGGTGGGAAAACTCAAGTCATCATGTTTGCATATTCAGGAAGTTCCTTTACCTGCTGAGTCGGCACACTGTCCAGTTTTATTCTGACACACACACACACACCCACTTTTATAGTATTCCTTAATTTAGATTGGTATGTCAGACTAACATTCCTTTTTTTATTGGGTAATTGGGTTGTTTGTTTTCTTAATGTTTAGCCTTTGACTTTTTTATATCCTAGATACTACACCTCTGCAAAATATATAGTTGGGAAGGAATTTTATTCCATTCTGTAGGCTGCTTCTTTATTTGAATGGTAATATGTTTGCTATTCAGATTATTGTTTGTTTCATATTGCACCATTTGTCAATTATTGGTCCTGGTCAGAAAATTCTTTCCTCTGTCCATAAGTTCAAGTGTATTTACTATTTTCTCCTTAATCAGATTCAGGATGTCAGGTTTTATATTGACATCCTTGCTCAATTTTGAGTTGAGTTTTGTGCAGAATGAAAAATAGGGTTCAAATCTTATTTTTCTAGGAAAGCTGTTTTTATAATGAATGAAAACCCCAAATTGTTGGATTTTACCAATGAAGACTCAGGAACTAGATGCTGGGGTTAAAACCTACTAGCTCAGAGAGGAAGAGAATTCCCAGCTGACCATCCTACTCAGGTCACGTCTGAGATTAAAAACAAAAAACAAAACAAAACAAAACAAAACAAAACAAAAAAAACAAGAAGCCAAGTCAAATGCTTGCTAGCTCAGCTGACAGCTGAGGAGTAAAAGGACAAGAGCCCCAAAGCCAAAAAGCAAAAAGCTAGAGAGCTAAAGCTCCCAAAGTACCAAATCTCTTCCTTCTCCGTGTTATCTTAAGTACCTCACAACTCTGTCCCTCCTTTCTGTTAATTCCCATCAGCTGGTTTCTTGCTCCGCCTCTTGACCTAGGGTTATCTTTATTAAACCCTGTGGTATAGAGAGCTCTTGATTAAAGATGTGTGCTAGGGCTGAGCCACACCACAATCACCCGTTTACACCTGGAATAAAGGTGTATATCACCTCTGAACCATATCAAACAGGAGGCAGGTGTTTCCAGGCCATAGTCTCAGGGTTCACAGTGAGATAAAATATCCTGCAGCAGATAGCTCTCAAGTTTCCAGCATTAACACCTGAAGTGCTGTCTTCGCTTCTCTGGTTCATATTTTTTGATGCTTCTCTACATTTATTTGCCCTCATTGTATGTGTTCTCTTTAATTCTATTTCATTAGTCTACATTCCATTACCATGACGTGATTTTTTTAATTACTATAACTCTGTAGAACAACTTTAAATAAGGGATGTTTATTCTCTAACATACATTTATTTATTTATTTATTTATTTATTTATTTATTTATTTATTTATTTATTGTTCACATTTGTTTCACTATCCTGAGTTTTCTTTGTTTCCAAATGAAATTTAGGATTGTTTTTTCCAATTCTGTGACTTTCTTTGGAATTTCAACGGGAATTGTATTGAACCTGTAGCAAGGTTTGGGGAGAATAGCCGTGTTTAGAATATGAACCCCACCAACCCATAAGCATGCAAGGTCTTTCCATCTTCTCACTTTTTTCATTCATTTCATTCCATTCATTTTTTCATTCTCCATCTTTCTCATTTTTTTCTTCAATGTCTTAAAGTTTTTATTACATTAGTCTTCCATGCCATTAGATTTATTGTAAGATATTTTTGATATTTTTGAATACGATCACTTTTCTGAATCCTGTTTGGATATGTTTGCCATATTTATAAAAAAACAGGCTACAATTATCTTGTGAATTGATTTATATCCAGCTACTTTGATGAATGTATTTGTCAACTTTAGCTTTTGAAAAAGTCTTTAGGTTCCTTTATGTATAGAACCATTTTACAAATAAGAATAATATCTTCTTTCCTATTTGTATTCCTTTAAGTCTTTCATTATTTTATTTCTCTAGACTTCAAGCACTAGGAGAAATGAGAGAGACACCCTTGTCTTGTTCCTAATCTTAATGAAATGCTTTGGGTTTTGTCCATTTAGGATAATGTTGGCTTATGGCTAGATGCATATTTTCCATTTTTATTTTGACATATGTCCCCTTGTACTCATAAATTCTCCAGAACTTTTACACTGAAGAAATGTTGGATTTGTTAAAAGTCTTTTTTGTACCTAATGACATGATCTGTCCTTGGGTCTATTTATGTGGCTGATTGCACTTATTAATTTAACTGTATTGAACTGCACCTCTAGAATGAGGCCAACCTGATCATGGAAAATAATCATCCCAATGTGTTTTTCAATTTGATTTGCAAATGTTTTATAGAATTTTTTTTTTGCATCTAAGTTCATTAGAAGGATTCGTCGACAGATTTATTTATTGTAGCATCTTTGGTGTTGATGTCAGGATAATAGTGGCATCATCAAAAGAACTCAGAAGAGTTAATTCCATTTATAGTTTATGGAATATGTGTTATAAATGGGATATATAAATGGAATTTTATGGAATGTAACAACAAAACAAGAATAACAACAAAAAATAACAATAATAATTTGCAGTTGTACTGGGATGGGGAGAGGAGAAAACACTGGGAGAAAGAATTGGAATTCGAGGACATTTTGGGAACACTGCCTCAAGTGCAGTCATAAGACCTTTCAACCCACAGCCAGCAGAGTATGCTGGGACTGGGGCCTGGCAGATCATCATCAAAAAGACCAGAAAGACTTCTTCCAGCAACTGATGGGAGTCAAACAGCAGGTAGAGATTGAGGACTTCCATAAGGAGGGAGGTGAAGGACTGGAGGAACCATTTGGGCCAGGGACATACCACAAGGCTGTCAGAATCAGCAGACTGGGACTCATGGGAACTCCCTGGGATCAGAGAGTCTGTAGGAGTCTGACCTAGGCGTGCTACATGCTATGACTAAGCAGCTTGATGTTCTTATGGGAATTGTAACAGTGGGAGTGGAAGGCTGTTGCTAGCTCTTTTGCCTGCTTTTCGGACCCCTTTCTTTCTCCTGGGTTGTCTTATCCACCTTTTGTATGACGGCATGTGCCTGGTCTCACTCTTGCTTGTTAGACCATGTTTGGTGATGTTCTTGGGAGGCCTGTTCTTTTCTGAGGGGAGGCTGTGGTGTGGGTGGATCTCGGGAGAGGGTAGGTGGGAAGGAGAGAGTTGGTAGAAGGGAAGGGAGGAGAAACTGTGATCATGATGTAATATACCAGAGAAGAATAAAATGAAATAAAATAAAAACAATAATAAAAAATTATACATAATTCTTTTTGAGGGTCTACTGGAATTCTACAATGTAACCATTTGAGCCTGTGTTTCTTTACTTGTGAGTTATTTACTGATTTTTAATTACTACTACTACTATCTCATTGGTTGTTATGCATTTATTTTAATTATTTATTTCATTTGATTTAATTTTGTAGGTCATTTTTACTAGAAATTCACCCATTCCTCATAGATTTTCCTGGGTGCTAAAGTACAGATATTTAAAGTATATCTTTAAGAGTCTGAATTTCTTCCATATTATTTGTAATGTTTATGTACTAATTTCTGACTATTGATTTGGATTTTCTTTCTCTTACTTTTAGTTAATTTGCCAAAAATTTAGCAATTGTGTTCACCTTTTTAAAGGACCAACTTTTCATTTCATTAATTCATTAATTCTTTTATGGATTTGTATTGCTCGTTAATGTTTCACAAGTGTTCATTAGTTAAAAGCCAAGTAATTCAAAATCTTAAAATTATACTAAGCTTGAATAGACATGTCTCTAAAGAAGATTCCCAATATAACACCAACAGCACAGGCTATAAGATCAACAATCAATAAATGGGACCTCATGTGGTCTGTACAAAACGACAGCCTACAGACTGGGAAAGGATCTTCAACAACCCTATAGCTGACAGAGAGCTAGTATCCAGAATACATAAAGAATTTAAGAAGTTTACACCAACAACAAAAGTAATCTAATTAAAAAATGCAGTACAGAGCTACACAGGGAATTCTCAATAGAGGAATATCAAATGACAGAAAGACAAAGAAATGCTCAACATCCTTAGTCATCAGAGAAATGCAAATCAAAACAACCTTGAGATTTCACATTACACCAATCAGAATGGCCAAGATAAAAAACTCCTATGACAACACATGCAGAAGAGGAAGAAAAAAAAGAACAACCCTCCACCACTGCTGGGAAGAAAAAAAACTACAACAACCACGGAAAAAAACAAGCTGCTGCCTCAAAAAAAAAGGAAGAATACTACCACAACAACAACCAACAACACCACTAAGAAGATAAAAAAAAAAAGACCAAAAAAGAAACAACAAAAAAAGTTGAATAATCATGGTAGCAGCAGCATTAAGAAGAACAACAAGAAACAAAAAACAAAAAAGAACCACAACAACAAAAGAAAGAAGAAAAAAATGGCACAACAACAAAACAAAAGAATACTAAGCAACGAAAAAAAACAAAGAAATCAAACAATCAGCAAAAAAAAGGAAACAAATAATAAGAACAAATAATAAAACAAAAAAAGAACATCACAACAATAAGAACAACAAGAAGAAAAAAAAAAAACATGGAGAAAAAACAATAAGAAGAGAATAGAAGAAGAATAAAAGAAAAAAAAAACAAAAAAAGCACAACAAAAAAAGAAAAGAAACAAGAAGAACAACCCGGAAGAAGATCAACAATCATCAAGAAAAAAAAAAAAGAGGAACAACAAAAAAAACAAAAAAAAACAAACAACACAACAGCAGACTACAAAAGACCGCCGAGAAAAGACACTAATCAGCAGCAAAAAAGAAGATGAGGAGGATAATAAAACAACGGGCAGAAGACAGCAAAGAATATCAAAAAAGAAGGAGAAAAAAAAAACAACAAGAGAGAAGAGCACCACAACAAAAAAAACAAAACAAAAAAAACGGCGCCCACAAGACGTCGCAGAAAAAACAACAAGATTAGGAGAAAAAACAGAAGAAGAAGTAGCAGCAAATAATACTCAGCAGGACCACATCAAAAAAAAAAAAAGCTGCGAGGAAAAAAACAACATCCTCCATCAAGTAATCATCCAGAAGAAAAAAAAAAAAAAAAACATCAACAACAACAAAACAAACAAAACACGAATAACAAAAAAAAGAAAGAAACAAAACAAAAAAAGAAGTAAAAAAAAAAAAAAAAAAAAAAAAAAAAAAACCAAAAAAGGAAATGCCAAAAAAAAAAAACCAAAGAGCTGGGAAACACTTAAAAATGTTAAGTATCCTTAGCCATCAGAGAGATGCACATCAGAACTATTTGAGATCTCATCTTACACCTGGCAGTATGGCTAAGAGCAAGAGCACAAATGAAAGCTCGTGCTGCTGAGGATGTGGAATAAGGGGGACACTTGTTCACTATGGGTAGGAATACATACATGGACGCTTGTTCGCTGTGGGAGGAGTACATACATGCACAGCCACTGTGGAAGTTGGTGTGGCAGCTCCTCAAAAAGGTGAAGATCTACCTACCTCACAATCAAGCCGTACCACTTTCGGGTATAAAGAAGTTTTGGAGATTTCACCATATCAATATGACACTTCCTCTACTAGCCTTACAGCCACTCTATTCATAGGAGGCAGTAATTAGAAACAACCCAGGTATTCCTGTGGTATGTTTGCACAATGGGATATTATTCAGCTGTTTCCTCTGACACAATCTGACTGGCCTGCTCTTTGATCACCTCCCCCTGAGGGGGGAGCAGCCTTACCAGGCCACAGAAGATGACAATGCAGCCACTCCTAATGAGATCTGATAGACTAAGATCAGAAGGAAGGAGAGGAGGACCTCCCCTATCAGTGGACTTGGGGAGGAGCATGCATGCAGAAAGGGGAGGAAGGGTGGGATCGGGAGGGGAGGAGGGAGGGGCTTATGGGGGGAGACAAAATGAATAAAGTGTAATTAATAATAAAAAAAGAAATAAAAAGTGACATCTTGAAATATGTAGCCAAATAAATGGAACTAGAAATAAATTGTTCTGAGTGAAGCAACCCAGACCCACAAAGATAAATGCTACATATTTGTTTATATATGCATATTATTTAATAAGTAAATTATATGCAAGGTATGTTCAGCAGACTCAGAGAATCTAGATATAGAGGAAGGGGCTAGGAGATCTCTCTAAGGGGAGAAAATAGAATAGATCTTATGGATGGAGTGGGGACGGAGGTACAAGGGAATACGAGAGCTAATTCCGAGAATCCAGCTAGAACTGAGGGACATTGAGGGAAACACTGTGCAGTAAAAATATCTGATATGAAAGTCATCCTAGTGAAGCTTCCAAATAATGGGGTGACAAAGTCTCAAATGAATCTTTTAGGACCAGGACTGAGCTACATCCATTTGAATTGTTGGTCAAAGGAGTTCCACGGAAATCCCTAAGCAACCCAGGCTGTTGTGCTCCACAAACTGACAAGGCCCCTTTCTGAAGACAACACCCACACAACTCATCTATCATGCGGAAGTCCACGTGGTACCTATATAGGACCATTACCTCTATGTTCTAGTGTTTTGGTATGAGAAGGTACTCTGCAGGCTACCAAAAGAGAAAGATGAACACCAACGCAGCCACAAAACTCTTGAAATACAATGGTGTCCTGCCTGCAAAATATGTTAGGGCAAGGGTAGCACAAAGCTTGTGGTAGTAACCAACCAATATCTGATTTGATTGAAGGCCCACTCCACGAGATGAAACCCATACCTGACCCTGCTTAGGTGGCCAAGACGCAGAGGCTAGATAGCTGGACATCTAGGGTAAAACCAAATACTACTGGTCTTAAAAAGATGTTGTGATAAAAATGCTCCTAATTATATTCTGCTCTACCCATAGATCAGTGTCTTACTCAGCCACAATTGGAGAAGCCTCCTCCTCTAGCATATGGGAGTAAATACAGAGAACCACAAACAGAAATCATGGGGAGAGAGAGACAGACAGACAGACAGTGACAGGGAGACAGAGACAGAGAGACCTTGGAACACACAGCTCTAAATAAGATGTCTGCCTCTTTCAAATCCCTCCCCTCAGATCTTAGGGAACCCCTCAGAACAGAATTCAGAAAGAGTTTTAGGTCAGAGGAGATGGAGGATACCTGGAGAGCAAGGCTCTCTAAATCAACTGAGCAAGGTTCATAGGAACCTACATAGACTAAAGTAGCAAGTACAGGGCTTACACGAGGTTCTGTATATATATATAATACTTTTTGTTTATTAGTTTTGTGGGACTCCCAAATTTGTGAATGGGGGGTATCTCTGATTCTTATGCCATCTCTTGTATTATTTCCTTCCATTTGTTTCTCTTTTACAACTTCTTGTGGTAGTTTAGCCTTATCTTATATTCTATTTTATTAAAGTAGTATTCTTCTTTACTCTTTAAAATACATACAGTTCTATACTAATTTTAAGGTGCACATGAATATTCTTATAGACATGTTATTGATTCTTTATCAATGTTTTTTTGTTTTCATTAGTTGGGTTTTGAAAATGTCAAAATTATTTTTCTACCTGTTCTTAGAGAAGAAAGGACAATACCTAATTTCTGTAAAGGGCCATGAAGAATAGATACGAGCTCTGTATCCTGTATAATCTTCACTCTACTACTCTCTGCTACTGGAAATTGAAAACGACCATAGCTTATGCATAAAGGAATGGCCATGGCTATATATCTTTGACAATGTGTTTATAAAATGTCATTTTTTTTAACAGCTTAAAAAAAGTTCTTCATTCAGCAATATTTTGTTAACCTAAATAACCACTGTCTTTGTTTTGCAATTATACTATAATTAATTTCTTCTTTCCATTTTTCCTTGTATATATGTGTTCAGGCCTAACTATTTGACACTGGATAACCAATTGGCGATAGCAAAGCTTAATTTAGGAATCAGGCTATGTGATATATTTGGCCTACCTATAGGCTCTGTTTTACTAATACCTAACCAAGATTTATTTTTATGAGAAGAGCGTACTTTAAATGAATAGACAATTGCCTATAATGGAGACAAGACAATGGATTAGAAAATTACTATGTAAGTTTCATTTTATAGAAAGTTTTATATGTAACCTAACATAAATTATAAAGGGAAAACTATATCATCCTAAGTGAAGCTGATTCTGATCTCAGGACTGGTATAATGACCTACCACCAAGTACTGTCCCCGTACCAGCATTTTCTCATACAGATGAAACTGTACAAGTTTAACTAAAATTTTCATATGCTTTCTGAATATTGATGATGAACTCTCTTACATACAAATTACAGTTTAGAAGAACAAAGAGTCATCTTGCTTATCCAAAACAGGAATGTATTTCCAGCCTGCTTACCTTGGACACAGCAGGGTTTGGTCCGTGATATATGCAGCCTTTCGTTATACTTGCAGAATTGTAACTATAGAGAGGAAATGTGATATTATTTTTATTATTGTTGATATTAATAGAACTATTCATAATGCAGTTGTTATTAATGATCTTGTGATATAAAAAGAATCCTTAATTATTAATGGCATTGATATGACATTATTAATTTGGATACTAAAATGAGCATTTCATTATTCCAGATGCAATTATCTTGTTAGACAGAAGTTATTGCTAATAGATTATACTTTCTGCAGTCTTGTTTTGGCACATTATAATTATCTGTGGGTTTATAGAGCTGAAGCTGGGTTAGAAATTTTGTCTCTGAGTACTAGAGAATCAAGTTTAGTTCAGTGCAGTAAGGCCAAGTGATGTAATGGTTAGCCAAACTCTCTTCTGTCCATGTCCATCCCCCTCAGAGTGACTTTACAAGTATATCATGTAGAGAGACTAGACTAACTGTGCCAATGCGTAAAGACTTGACTTGTAGAAGGTCTTCTGTCATGTCATATTTTCTACACAGTAAATCAGCACAGAAGTCTCTCTCCTGTTCTGCACTGATTATTAAGATGTGATATCATCCTGTGATTTATATTACACTGTCACAATGCATTTCATTTTGCTTTGTTTCAATAATACAATGAATTCTTCAATAATTTCTTTCAATTTGACTCAGGGGTTATTATAGACTCTAGGATTTTATTTCTTGATATTCTGCTCAGCCTTATTAACACACATGAAGACAGTATATCCCTCCATAATTGCTTATAGCCTGTACAGGGCAATACAGCATATTACCTCATTTTATATAATTCTTTTGTAGTGGTAAGATATTCTAACACTTAAAAGCTCTGCACAGAAGCAAATAGATTTATGAATTACTTTATAATCTTGGCCAACTCCAACTGATTATCCCCACAGAACACTTTAGTCTTTGTACTTTAGCAACCACCATGCACTTTAAAAGTCCTCAGGCACAGTTGAAGGACAGCTGAGCAGAAAAATCTAATATAAGCAATGAAATATTTTCAGGGAAAGCCTGAACAGGATATTGTAAGGCCTCTTTTACCTTCTTCATGCTCTATCCCCTCTTGACCTCAGCATATGTAAACACACTTGGAATGATGGCTCCCCATTGCACTGCTGCTTTCTTTTAAAAATCAGGTACTGGTCCGACTTAAGCAGTCAGCCCAAGCTTGGACAGCTCAAGCAGTTGGGTGTCTGTTGTTTATATCCTTAGAAAAATAGTTATTGTAAGCTAAGTTTAAAGATAGTTTGCCGTGTGTGTGTGTGTGTGTGTGTGTGTGTGTGTGTGTGTGTGTTGGTAGATATGATCTCATTACAGTGCAAAAACTACAGCCGACTGAAGAAATTATTTGTACATTCTCATTCTAAAATATAAGTGCTACCAAGTAATCTAATACTCATGGAGCTGAGGCCGTAACTACCAGTAAAGTGCTTGCTCTGCAGGTATGAAGACCAGGGTTAGGTTTCTACTACTCAGAATGGTGGCACATGGCTCTAGTCCTAGCACCAGCCCAGCCTACCCTTCTCGGGCAAGTTCCCGGCCAGTGAGCATCCTGTCTCAGAACAAGGACATCACCGAACAAGCAGCCCTTGAGCTATGCCGCATCGACGTACCTCATGACTGCACTGGTGGCCAAGCTGTGGATACAGGAGAAGACCACCGCCCACAGGCAGCATTCAGTGGGGCTCCAGCTGACATTTTCTTCCATCTCCGTCAAAGATGTCGATCCTTTTTTGGAACCAAAAAGAAAAACGGGTTTTCACTAGTGATATTAGTGCCTTATTTAGAATGATGCACATTATGAATGACATTGAGGAAATTAGTACAATTAATAACAATGCATTCACTGGACTACTAGAATCAAAGTCAAGGTACAACCTCCTTGTCTATAATTATAGAAAGAGAATATCATCTTCCCCGTAAGCTTTCCTATTTGCTGTTGTGTTAGAAGACTCTTGTCACTCAAAAAGGCAAACAGCCAGACATCTGAAGAGTGAGAAAACAGGGAACAGGACGGGAGCCTGCCACAGAGGGCCTCTGAAAGACTCTACCCAGCAGGGTACCAAAGCAGATGCTGAGATTTGATCACACTCTTACCAGGGGTGCAGCCTTACCAGGCCACAGAGGAAGACAATGCAGCCACTCCTGATGAGTCCTGATAAGCCTGGGTCTGAGGGAAGGGAAGGGGGACCTCCCCTATCACTAGACTGGGCGAGGGGTACTGGAGGAGATGAGGGAGGGATTGTGGGATTGGGAGGGAATGAGGGAGAGGGATACAGCTGGGATACAAAGTTAATAAACTGTAATTAATAAAAAAATAAATTAAAAAAAGAAAGAAAGAAAGAAAGGAGGAAAGAAAGAAAGAAAGAAAGAAAGAAAGAAAGAAAGAAAGAAAGAAAGAAAGAAAGAAAGAAAGAAAGAAAAAAGAATCTGGAACTCATATATTTAAAAGATATACATGTTAGCCAGGTGTGGTGGCACACACCTGTGATCCTGGCACTCAGAGAGGCACAGGCAGGCCAGGCGGAGCTCTCCCTGCTCTCCACAGGGAGTCTAGGACAGCAAAGGCTACACAGAGAAACCTGGTCTCAATAAACCCAAAATAAATAAATAAATAAATAAATAAATAAATAAATAAATAAATAAATGAAAAATGTAAATGATATACATATTAGTAGTTATCTATCTACTGTTTGTGCTATAATATTCCTGCTCTAGAACTCTCTTTTATAAAATCTCACTGACACGTCCCTTACTGACATAATAGAATTTTCTCCTCTGCTTTGGTCATTTTGGATGCACGTCACAGTACCTTTTATGCTTTGGAAGCATACCTGTGCTAATGGCTTCAGGTGGGTGGAGGTCAGGAATCTAGTAATTTGTGTCCTCCTTAGGGTAAGGCAGGAAGTTTGGCTCTATTATAAGCAAAAGGTGGAGTTATCTAGCAGTATTTTGCTTGGGAAGCTGTAATTATAATTATTGTATATAATTCAATTTAGGCCTCCACATTTTTATGTTTTCTATATCAAATCATCAAAATATGCATTTTTATTTTACATTAACACAGAACTGTATTTCCCAAGTGATTTACATTCACAAATTGGCTCCTGTAAGCGAGAGTTTGATGTGAAATGAAGGTGGAGACAGGCTTCCCTCACTTCTATGGGCAACTTTTTCCACAAGTTAAAAAAATAATAAAAATAACATAGTGTTGTAGCATCAGGACAGTTTTTTTTTTTTTTCCTTGTTGAGTCTTCACTTAAATTTTCATTTGCACATTTTCAGTCACTGGTAAGACAGATGGACTGAGGATTTTATAACACTACCCCTGAAACTAAAAACAAGTAATTATAAGAAGGAAATCATTGTTTTATTGTGAATTGATACTGAAACTTGGGAGATAGTTTGTTTATTCCCAAAGCAACCTCCATTGCCATCACAGGTGGAAAGGGTTGCTTGCCAAGACCCACTTCATATGAAACTGGGGTAGTTGATTTAGAATTTTCTACAAAATATATTGAACCCTTCAAGTATATAGGCAGAAAGTATCAATACATAATTACAGAAAAATAAGTAGAATTACAGAAAATAAATAAATGAAAACAGGTCTTTATTGTGTAAAATGATAGAACTTTCACTGTAATAAATAAGTACAAATTAAAACAATAATTAGCTGTCATTTCTCATGAATCAGATTGACAAAAAATAAAAATTTATTTTGTTAGTGAGGGAATGAAGACACAGATATCAGCACCTTGTTGGAAAGAGATGAAGTGATACAGCACCGATAGAGAATTTGACAATTATGTATGCATATATGTGCATCTATGCATAAGTAAGTGTATTTGTGTACATATTTATATGTACATACTGATGTGGAACAATATCCAGGATAAATTGTTAAGGGAAGACGCAGAATACAGGACGGTTTATAGTATGCTAATTTTGCATATGAAAATCAGGGACATATGAATATACAAATACACTTATTTGCTTATATTTTCACAAAGAATTAAATGTGAATAAAATAAAAATTAATCAAAATAATTACCTATGAGGGAAGAAGAGAAAAAAGAGAAAGTCATAAGTAAGACCTGTATGAATGTACTTTGCTAAGATGTTCTAAGTTCAAATATCTGTAAACTTTTTGCTTATTTTTTAAATAAAATAAAAAGAAAATTTAAAACTCATGAACAAACTAAAATGATATATTGAACTATGTTATCACATTATTTATTTATTATCATAAGTACAAGAAGAAAGGAGTTAGTGTAACTGAGGCTATCACTGTATTTTGTTTACATATTTCTTGTGATAATTAAAAGCATACAAATCTTACAGAAAAAAAAAAACAGCAAAAAAGTTAAGCCTATTGTTATTTGTATCTTTTAAGTTTAAAACTGCTGGAAAATAGAATAACTGGTAAATAAACAGAAAAGATAAATGAAAAATAGTAAGAATAAAGATTTTCAAGAAGCATAATTTAAAAAGATAGCCAAAATGACCTCTCATCTTTACATTTGATTCAAAATATTGGTATAGATTTCTAGTTTATTTACATATTTTAAAATCACATATTTAATATATTTTCTTAGTGACAAATCTTTATAAAGCCCCTGTACTTCTCAGGTAGAGGTTATCAAGTAATGCTGCCCATGAAGGTAAGTTTGGGTCTTCTTGGAAAACAGTATGTCCAGTTTTTGGACAGAAAACTTGCCGACTACTTGAAATAACTTGTTGTCAAAACAAAACAAAACAAAAGAAAACAAAAATCTCAAATAATAAAGGTATTGTGTCACTAGGATACAAATACTTCAAGGATGATTCTTTTTGACATAAAATGAGACAAAGCAAGTATGAAGCAGAAAATTACCTAACTTTGAAGCATATTGAACACGTGGGCTCACTATTTACTAATGTCATATGAAACTATCTAATTCAGCCTGAATTAGAAGTTCATTGCATATGAAGGCATTCTCTTATTCCCTTCACTTTAATAATAAAAGAAAAGGAGGCAGGCATTTGGGAACCTCTGCCTGATGTTTATCAGGGTAGACAAATAGCCAGTGTGGGATGGCTCTTTGTCTTAGTCACTGGTCTACTGTGAAGAAATTTTATGACCTTGGCAAGTCTTATAAAAGAAAAGTATTTCATTGGGGGCTTGTTTACATCTAGAGGTTTAGTCTGTTATCCTCACAGAGGAAGGTGTGGCAGAAGCATGGCACCACACAGGCAGACATGGTGCTGGAGAGGTGTCTGAGAGTTCTACACCTGGACTGGCAAGCAGCAGGATGACACAGAGGGCCACTGGACCTGGCTTGAGCGTCTGGGACCTCAAAGCCCACCTCCAGTCACAGGCTTCCTCCAAAAAGACCACACCTATCTCAATGAGTTCACACCTCCTAACAGCACCCCTTAAGCATTCAAGTACATGAGGGTACTGAGGGGGCATTCTTACTCCAACAACCACACTCTTTTTGTTTGTTTCTTTGTTTTGTTTTTTCAAGACAGGTTTCTCCATTGAGCTCTGGCTGCTCAGGAACTCTAGGCTGGCCTCCAACTCATAGAGATCTGACTGTGTCTGCCTATCAAGTGCTGGGATTAAAGGCACTTGCCACCAACACTTGGCTCACCACACTCTTCTTTTAGGGTTACAATCAGTAATTAAAGAAAGAATGATGAATGTAAAAAACTATTGCTTTTATCTACTAGTATAACAGATATAGGTCTTAGTCAACTGATAAATGCTAAATCCGTTAAGTGAAAAGTCAGTTAGAAACTTGGTAGTATGTTGAAACTCCTAAAATCTTACTTACACTTGGTATAATGAATGAATGAATCTGAATGAATGAATCTGACCCACAACAGGATATGGTAAAATGCACACATCATGGTGGATTATTTTCTGGGTCTTCTAAACTTTTCATAGCCATGAAAATTACATCAGTCTAGAAAATCTGACCAACTGTATCAAAATAAAAAAAAATTGTCTGGGGTAGAGAAAAGAATTATAAAGTAACCATTCTTCCTGACAGCTGTATCTTTGGAACTGAAGTTGGAAGAATTACAGGAACCAAAAGACACACTTCCTGTTTTATTCCAGATCATGCAGACAGATGCTCTATCAGTTTTAGACTCCCATCTACAGTACCTATTATCCTAATACTTAGCCTGTTATTGCCTATGAATAGGGTCTTAATGGAGAAACCCATTAAACTGAGAAAAGATCAGTTATGATATGTATTGAGGTAGCAGAGGAATACCATAGTTCTGCTCAAAACAGCTAGACAAATGCTGTTTTACCTTAGCTCTTGAGAAGCTGGTTTGCAACAAGAACATTCTGCTCAGTATTAGGCATATCAGTTTGTATATTAAATGCCCAAAATGAATCTGTCAGTAGTCTTATGATAAAATTAAATAATAGTGCTGCTAATTTATGAGGCAGGCCTAAGCTGTTGATTTGATAAGAAGCCTCAGGAGGATTGATGTTTGGCATAATTCCATTTCTCAACGGAATTAATATTTGGCATGAGCCAATGTAGCTGAGGGCTAAGCCCATGTTCCAATGAAAGTTCAAATACGTGTGTTTCTCACTGCTTCCTTTCCCAATCAGCAGCCTCACTTGGTTGCTGTCTTTTCTTGTTAAGGAACATGAAATATCATGCCAGGGAATGACCACAGTCAGGTGTTTCTTATTGTTGATGTTGGCACAGGCATTTACAACAATATCTGCCTATTCTTCAAATACTTCCACTGAAGTCACAAAATATTACTGACAGAATGTCTTAAGCTGGAAGCAAAGTAGAAGTCGCTAGCTAAGAGGTGGCTTGACATGTTTAAGATGTAGTATTTATCCAAGAAGAGTTTTTAAACCTACTAGAAGAAACTCGGAAATTTGAAAATAAGATAAATTTTGAATTTTGTTCTGTTTCACTCCTAAGTTTTTTATGATTATTTTCTTTCAGTTTTCTCTCATATTAAATGATATGTAGTTATAATGTACTTGTAAACACTAAAACAGTATTTCATCAAAATAACTTCATACCAATGTGTGAAACATATTTTTGTGGCTTCTTATTAAAACAATTTAGGTTTGACAAAAATATATACAAAAAACTGAAATACATTTTTCCCATTAAAATCAAATTGGAAATTAAATAATATTCTTTGAAACAATAGTAATTACAGGGATTTGACTTGAATTTTTAATAAAAATATCTCAAAACTTGAATCTTGATTCACTCTGGGAAATCATTAATGCTCATTCAGAAGTGTAAATAAGAATACGTACCAGGTACCAGAAGTGGTCGAAGAGAAAGAACAGGAGAGGAGCCTGCCGCAGATGTCCTCGGAAAGACACCACCCAGCAGGGGCTCAGCCAGATTCAGAGATCCAAACTTTGGGCAGAGCACAAGGAGTCTTATGGAAAACTGAGGGTATAGAAGGACCCAGAATGGAAGGAGCTCTATAGGAGAGCAACAATATCAACAAATCTGGGACCCAGTGGGGAGCTGCAGAAACTGATGCCCCAACAAAGGACCACACATGCAAAGGACATAGACCCCCTGTTCAGATGTAGCCCATAGGCAGCACAGTCTCCAAGTGAATTTCCTAGTATGGGGAGCTGGGCTGTCACTGACATGGACTCTGTTCCTCGCTCTTTGATCACTTCCCTCTGGTGGGTATGCCTTGCCAGGCCACAGAAAAAGGGGAACTAGGCAGTCCTGATGAGACTTTATATTATTATTATTATTATTATTACTATTATTATTAATTACAGTTTGTTCACTTTGTATCCCAGCTGTATCCCCCTTCCTTTTCCCCTCCCAGTCCCAGCCTCCTTCCCTCATCTCCTCCCATGTCCCTCTCTAAGTCTACTGATAAGAGAGGTCCTCCTCTCCTTCTCTCTAACCCCAGCCTATCAGGTCTCATTAGGAGTGGCTGCATTGTCTTCCTTTGTGGCCTGATAAGGCTGCTCCCACCTCAAGGGGAGGTGATCAAACAGCCAGCCACTGAGTTCATGTCAGAGAAAGTCCCCTTTCCCCTTACTAGGGAACCCATTTGGACACTGTGCTGCCATGGGTTACATCTGAGCAGGGGTTCTAGGTTATTTCCATTAATGGTCCTTGGTTGGAGTATCAGTCTCAGAAAAGACCGCTGGGCCTAGATTTTTTGGTTCTGTTGCTCTCCTTGTGGAGCTCCTTGTGGGCTCTCCAGGTCTTTCTATCTCCCCCTTCTTTCATAAGATTCCCTGAACTCTGCCCAAAGTTTGGCTATGAGTCTCAGCATCTGCTTTGATACACTGCTAGGTAGAGTCTTTCAGAGGCCCTCTGTGGTAGGCTCCTGTCCTGTTCCTCATTTTCTTCTTCTTCCCAGGTCTGTCCAGTTTGCCTTTCTGAGTGAGAATTAATCATCTTACCTAGGGCCCTCCTTCTTGTTTAGCTTCTCTAGGTGTACAGATTTTAGTATATTTATCCTATATTATATGTCTAATAACCACTTACCATGTGTGTATATACCATGTGTGTCTTTCTGCTTCTGAGATTTCTCATTCAGGATGATCTTTTCTAGATCCCACCATTTGCCTGCAAATTTCATGATTTCCTTGTTTTTAATTGCTGAGTAGTATTCCATTGTGTAAAAGTACCACAATTTATGTATCCATTCCTCCATTGATCAACATCTGGGTTGTTTCCAGGTTCTGGCTATTATGAATAAAGCTGCTACAAACATGGTTGAACAAATGACCTTGTTGTGTACTTGAACATCTTTTGACTATATGCCTAGGAGTGGTAGAGCTGGCTCTTGAGGTAGCACTATTCTTAATTGTCTGAGAAAGGGCCAGACTGATTTCCAAAGTGGTTGTAAAAGGTTACATTCCCATCAACAATGGAGGAGGGTTCCCCTTTCTCCACCAACTCTCCAGCATGTATTGTCACTTGAATTTTTTTATCTTAGCCATTCTGATGGGTGTAAGGTGAAATCTCAGGGTCGTTTTGATTTATATTTCCCTGATGGCTAAGGATGTTGAACATTTCTTTAAGTATTTCTCTGCCATTTGATATTCCTCTATTGAGAATTCTATGTTTAGATCTGTACCCCATTTTTAAATTGGATTACTTGATTTGTTGCTGTTTATCTCCTGGAGTTTTTATATATTAAAAAATTAGCCCTCTGTCAGATATTGGGTTGGTGAGAATCCTTTCCCAATCTGTAGGCTGTTGTTTTGTTCTGATGACAGCATCCTTTGCTTTACAGAAGCTTTTTCCCATTTATTGATTGTTGATATTATAGCCTGTGTTGTTGGTGTTCTGTTGAGGAAGTTGTCTCCTGTGCCAATGGTTCAGGCTCTTCCCCATTTTTTCTTCTAACAGATTTAGTGTGTCTGGTTTTATGTTGAGGTCTTTGATCCAGATTAGACTTGATAGGCTACGGTCAGATGGTGGGGGAGGAATTCTTCCCCTTTGTGTGGACTAGGGGAGAGGAATAGGGGGAAAGAGGGAGGGAGGGTCAGACTGGGAGGAAACCAGAGAGGGGGCTATAATTGGGATATAAAGTGAATATTTTGCAGGTAGGAGGCTCCAGATATGGCTCAGGTCTTTAAAGCATATACTGCTCTTGAAGAATACCTGAGTTAGGTTTCCAGCACCATGCTGGTGGATCAAATCTACATTTAACTATGGCTCTGGAGGACCCCAGTGCTAGTCTCCTTGTACTCATGTGTATATACCTCCATATTGAGACACACACATATTCACACACACACACACACACACACACACACACACACACACACATATCTTTAATTATAAAAAAATTGGGAATTCATGGGATGATCCTAGCTGAGATCTCTAACAGCAGGATGTATGGAGACTGAATTCACCATCTCCTGTAGCCAGGTGTGACTTCCAGTGAAGGAAAGAGAACACCAATCTACACATAAAATCTTTGACCTAAAATTTGTCTTGCCTACAAGAAGTATAGGGATAAAGATGGAGCAGCGATTGAGGGATAAGGCCAATCAATACTGGCCCAACTTGAGACCCACATTATGGGAGAGAGCCAACCATTGACACTTCAATGAAACTCTGCTATGCTTTCAGACAGGAGCCTAGCATAACAGTTGTCTTTGAAGCTTCATCCAGCAGCTAATGGAAACAGATGCAGAGATCCACAGCCAAGCAATAGGTGGAGCTTGAGGAGTTTTATGGAAGAGTGGGAGAAAAGACTGTTATCTGGAGGGTCAAAGACCACAAGAAACCTACTAGTAAACTCAACCTGGGCCCATTGGGACTCACAGAGACTGAACCACCCGCCAAAGAACATACATGATCCAAACCTAGACCCTCCACACATGTGTAGCAGAAGTGCAGTATGAGCAGCACGTGGCTCCCCCGACAGTGGAGGGGGCTCTCTCTGACCCTGTTGCCTTTGATCTGTTCCTCTCACTGGGCTGACTTATCTTTCCTCGGTAGGAGAGGCTTTGTTTGGTACTTTTGTGACCTGAGGTGCCTGGGTGGGTTGAAACTCCTTGGGGGCTCCACTTCTCTTCCACTTCTCTGAGAAAAGGGAGAGAAGGAAGAATGAGGAAGGAGGGCCTGAGGGTGGGACTGGGAGCAGAAGAGGGAGGGAGGCTGTGATCAATACAGATAAATAGCCACCAGGGGCGGTGCATGTCTTGCCTCCCAGCACGTGGGAGGCAGAGGCAGGTGGCTCTCTGCCAGCCTGGCTTACAGAGTGGGCTCCAGGACAAGACTACACAGGAAAAAAACCGTGTCTGAGAAGTAATAATAAATATAAATGTTTAAAATATATACTTTGGGGTCAGAGTGATAGTTTTGTGGGTGAAAGTGCTTGCTCACAAGTCTGCTGACCCAAGTTCGACCCTAGAACGACATAAAAAACTGATGCGGTGATGCGCATGTGCAGCTCCCACATCCCTACAGTAGCATGGGAGGCCGACACAGAAACTCAGCCGGAGCACCAGAAAATGACCTGAAAACTGACTGTGTAAAGGTGTCAAAGTCCTTTTTTGATATTTTATTTATTTTTAAAAATTTTTATTATTTTCATTTTTTACAATTTATTCACTCAGGGCCAATAAATCAAGAATCTGTTTTGAGGCCTGATAAGCTAGGGTCAGATGGAAAGGGAGGAGGACCTCCCCTATCAGTGGACTTGGAGAGGGGCATGGGAGGAGGTGAGGGAGGGAGGGTGGAACTGAGAGGGAATGAAGGAGAGGGCTACAACTCGGATACAAAATGAATAAACTGTAATTAATATAAAAAATAAAAATTTAATAAAAAACAAACAAACAAAAAAAAACAATTTATTCACTCTATATCCTGATTGTAGCCCCTCGTTAATTCCTACTGGTTCTATTCTCCCTCTCTTTTCCCCCTCTCACTCTCCCCTAGTCCACTGAAAGGAGGAGTTTTGTGCTTTTGCCATTGGCTACTAGCCTATCATGTCTCCTTAAACAGGAAAAGAACAAGTCCCTTAAAGAAACACAAGAAAACACAAAAAAAGTAATGGAAGGACACGGATAAAAGAGCTCAAGACCTGAAGATATAATAGAATCAATAAAGAAAACTTAAACTGTGGTAATTCTAGAAATAAAAAAAGAAAAACAAAAAAAGGCAAACAGGAACCTTAGAAGCAAACCTTATCCCTAGAACACAAGAGATAAAAGAAAAAAAAAATCTCCGATATTGAAGACACAGAAGAAATGGGTAGCTTGAAAAAAGAAAATGTATAAAATTTTCTGGCAGAAAATCTGAAAAGAACAAATTTAAGAATAATAGCCTTACCAGGCCACAGAGGAAGGCAATGCAGCCACTCCTGATGAGACCTAACAGACTAGGATCAGAAGGAAGGAAAAGACCTTGCCTACCAGTGGACATGAGGAGGGGCATGCTTGGAGAAGGGGACGAAGGGAGGGATTGGGAGGGGAGTAGGGAGGGAACTACATGGGAGATACAAGGTAAATAAAGTGTGATTAATAAATTTTTTTAAGTAAAAAAAAAGAATAATAGAAATATTTTGGAAATTAGCCCTCTGTAATATGCATGGTTGGTGAATTTCTTTTCCCATTCTGTAGGCTGCAATTTGTCTTATTGATGGTGTTCTTTGGTGTAAAGAAGCTTTTCAGATTCATCAGGTCCCGCTTATTACCTGTCAACTTTAGTGCCTGAGCTGTTGCTATTCTGTTCTGTAAGTTGCTTCCTGTGCCAATGTGTCCAGGATATTCTCCTCTGTCATGTTCAGTGTATCCGGTTTTATGTTGAAGTCTTTCATCCAGTTGGACTTCAGTTTTGTGCAGAGTGATAGATATGGATTTATTTGATTCTTCTATATGCAGCCATCAAGTTTGACCAGCACCATTTGTTGAAGATGATTTCTTTGTTCCATTGCATTGTTTTGACTTTGTTAAAAATCAAGAGTCCATAGGTGTTTGGATTTACATCTGGGTCTTCAATTCAATTGCATTGATCAATCAGTCCATTTTTATGATAATGCCATACAGGTTTTATTCCTATTGCTCTGTAGTACAGCTTGAAATCAGGAATACCTCCAGAGGTTCTATTACACAGCATTGTTTTAGCCATTTAGGTGTTTTTGTGAGACTCCTAACTTTTGGATGAGGGGCTGACTCCATCTTTTTTGCCTGCTTTTTTGGGACGCTTTCCCCCTACGAGGTTGGCATGTCCAGCCTTGATACCAGGGGGGTGCCTAGTCTTAATGCAGCCTGAAATGCCACCGTTGGTTGATGGCCTTGGGAGGCTTGCCTTTTTCTGAAGAGAAACCAAAGGAGGGGACAGGGTGGGCAGAGGTGATGTGTGGTTGTAGGAACTGGGAGGAGAGAAGAAGGGGGATATCAGAATAGGAATAAAATATATGAGTAAATCAAACAACAAATACTATAAGCAAAATAAAATGCTTTGAGCCCATAGTTTCTCTTATGGGATTTAAAAGACAGATACACACACAAACGGCCACTGTTCAGACCACTGTGCTTTGGTGTCCTTTACTTTCACTGTCCTTAAGAAGTTGTATTGTCAAATCAAGTAGAGGAAACTACTGTTTTTAATTTTTAGACAGTGGAGCATCCCAGAAACTGAAACCAAGCAAGACAGTCCAGAGTTTCCTCCATCTTATATTCTTGAGGTAGCTATTTTAGATTTATTTAGAATTTGATTTCCTTAAAGCAGAATCACATAGAAAATTACCTAGCTCTTTTCTAGGAACCCAAGATCAAGGTGTCCTGGTTAACTTAGCTTTTGTTAAGCTGTTTGTGCAAACCACTTAGCGTCTGTTAAATTCCGTGCTTATGAGACACTCTGCCCCAGTGGCCGCAGCTGCTAAGCAAGATGCTAGGACATGCCTTCTGCCATCAAAAAATTTTCTTCTGAGAGTGCTTCTCAACCTGTGGATCACAACCCCTTTGGACAATCCTCAAAATATTTGATTACAATTCATAAAGGCAACAACAAAATAATTTTATGTGGGTTTGCCACAACCTGAAGAAAAAGCATTAAAGCGTTGCAGCATTAGAAGGGTTGGAAACTACTGTTTTACGATTTTGTTAAAAATTAGTGTGTGTGCCTCTGACCTGTGCTTCTCCTTCCTGTACTTCTATTACTACTTCTTCTTTTACTAGTTTTTATTTTGCATTCAGTATTTGTTGTTTGATTTATTTATATACTTTTTCTTCCTATTTTTATATTCCAACCATAGTTTCCCTTCTTCTCTCCTCCCAGTTCCTACAACCACACATCACCTCTGCCCACCCTGTCCACTCTGCTCTGGTTTCTCTTCAGGAAAAGGCAACAGATACGTAAGTGTAGTCCCAGTCAGCTGGATAGAAGAAAGACTTTCAGTTGCCTGTAAACCTTGTTCTAGTGGTCATCTCTGGTGGGTTCCCTGTAGTAAAGCCAAAGCTCTAGAGATCATTGGTTTCTGGAAAAGAGACATAGACAAAGTTATAGTTCTCAAACTGTCAGTTTAGAGCTGACTTCTGAGCTCAGAAACAATGACAGAGGAGTAAAGAGAAAGGTCTATGATAATAGAACCTAATGGTGGAACTATGGTGCAAGGCTGGAACACATCAATATTTATGGTACCCTGTTGAAGACCAACAAACTCAGAGAGAAAGAGTAAATTAGAGAAATATCCAGGTAGACAAATTGGTTATGAATGAAGGAAATAAATTACTTTTTTCATAGATGCCAAAAGTATCAGGGTATTGAGTTTTAAGATCAAAAGTCTATATGCAAATTTTATAAATTTGCTAGTTATTTGTCATGGGAAGACAATTTAAAATATAGCTAGTGAATTTACACTTTATAACATGTATTGGAAACTATTTGAGAGTTCAAAGAAAGAGAGTATAGCAAATAATAATATAAATTAAATACACACATATCAGAACTTATATCCCATAGATACTACAATCATTCATTTTCTTAAAAGAGCCTTTGACCCTTTGGCATGTTTTAGAGTCAACTCTCGGCCCGGTGAGCCGAGGGTTTTGTTCAGAGGGAAGATATTTTTTTTTCTCTGAATACCTTTCTAAGTAGGGTTTCCATAATGCAACAAAAGCTGCCAGGCATACGGTTATATCTTAATATTGAATTAACAATAAATAGCTTTTATGTATCAGAGGTTCTATTGGGAACATATTTTCTTACTTATCTGAAATTTGCGTGTAAGTGAGCATCACATTTCACCTCCTTAGTCTGTTTTTAGATATCTCTTCCCCTTTTTCTCTCTTTCTCACCCTCTCTCCTTTTTTTCAGCAACCCTCTCTCTTCGTCCTCCTCACTCTCTTTTTCTTTCTCTCTGTACTCCCTTGGATGTCTCTCCAGGATCTTTAGCAAGGCTAGAGCTTTCGAGTTAAAAGTCAAGAGGTAAAGTAATTGCAGGCAAGCTCTGCTCTTACCTTGCCCGAAGATCTTGTTTCATGGCTAATAGGATGGAAAAGAAGGAAACACAACTGAAAATTTAAATTCTTGACTCAAACAAAAGAACAAAATGATTCTTCGTCATGACTCTGAATATTTTATTAGAGAGACTTTCTGTGTAAAAAGTCTAATATTGAGAAGATAAGAATTCCTCCAAAGTCTATCATTGAATACACAAGATTTTTTTCAAAAAAATAACAAGTGATAGGGACACATGGATAATATGCATATATTTTCCCTAATTATTAAGTGAATTATTAGTCTCTATAGTGCTTAAATGATCCCTGTTTCTCACTTTTTCACATTTCCTTGCAGTGAGGAATGAAGCAGATGCTCTTTCAAAATCATACTCCTGAAGATCTATGATTTTACAAAAGGCAATGGAATATATATATATATATATATATATATATATATATATATATATATATTCCTTACATTTACCATTTACTTTTAAGGAAGCAAATGTGTGCGTTAAGGATATTGTGTTAAGGATTTGAGAATGAGATGTCAGACGGCCTGCTTAGCCATTACAGGTGATAATACAGCACATATCTCGTTTCTGTCCTGTAGATGCAGGTGATCTTAAGGGTCTGCATCTAAATCTCTCAGCATCACCTCTTAAGTACTCCAGCTCACGCAGGTTCTACCTGTGGGCAAGTGGTCTGGCTCTCACGTGAGCACAAAGCATTCATTATCCGACTCACAATTTCTTTTTCCTCTGTTAAGTATCACACACAGTATGCACAGTCTGTCTTTGAGTCATCAAGTGACTTCAGGTATGCACACTTCTTAATCTTGACATATATATATATATAATCTCTCTTTTGATCTTTCCTTTATCTGAACTCCATTTTTTTCTCTCTCCAGGCTGTCTATTGCAACTAACACATTCCTTAAATTATGTGATCTTGGCCTTACTCCTCGAACCCAATCCTTGAACGAACAAATCCTATCAATTCTGTGTCCACAATGTATTTTTGTTCTTCTCTGTTGTCATATTTCACACTGAAAAAGACCTGCATGGTTTGTCTGCATCAATTCATTCTCTCCTGTTAATTATTTTCCATGTAATAGCAAGAATGGTTTATTTTTTTAATTACATTTACTGATTGTGTATTTGTGCGTGTGTGTTACTGCAATACTGAACAAAGACGGAGGTCGGAAGACAGCTTGTAAAGTTAATTCTATTCTTCCACCATGTGGGTCTTGGATATCAAATTCAAACCCCAGGCTTCATGGCAAGACCTGTATCAGCTGAGTCACTTTGCTGGGTGAAGAATGAGTTTATCAGTAAAAGCCAGCTGCAACTTCATTTCCCAATCCTTCCAGGACTTGCCTTATTTCTAGAAGAAAACACATATGCACACACACAGACACACACACACACAAACACACACACACACACACACACACACACACACACACACACACTTTCACTTCCACCCTGTCGTATGACATTTACAAGAGTCTATTTCAAATTCTTGAACTGCAGAAATGTTCTTTTATATCTGCAATGGTGAGCAAGCATATTTCTATATGTGAAGCCCCATGTTCACCATTCCCTTTGACTAAAATGTGTTTCTTCAGAGTTTTCTGTGATTCCTTGTTCTTATTCTAGCTTGAAAGTTACCTCTTCTAAGAAGCATTACTAGTCAAACATGGCAAAGCCCATCTTAAACTGATTTCCTCTTGCTCTACACTAGTTTATTGTTTCTCACTTTCCTCATAGTTTCAACAGCAGTCTATAACCTATCTTCGTTTTGATATTTTACTCATCACTTTATTCCAAATTCAGAGCATGGTATATGCTGCAAATTGGATACTGAGTAAGTACTTTTTAAATGTGTAAACTTTTTAAAATAAAATTTTTATTTTTTATATTAATTATAGTTTATTTACTTTGTAGACCAGCTGTAGCTCCCTCCCTCATTCCCTCCTAATCCCACTCTCCCTCCCTCATCTCCTCCTATGCCCGTCTCCCAGTCCACTAATAGGGGAGTCCTCCTCCCCTTCTATCTGACCCTAGCCTATCAGGTCTCATCAGGACTGGCTGCATTGTCTTTCTCAGTGGCCTGGCAAGGCTGTCCCCTCTGGGGGATGGTTAAAGAGCCAGCCACTGAGTTCATGACAGTGAAGGTCCCTGTTCCCCTTACTAGGGTACCCACTTGTATACTGAGCTGCCATGTGTAAATTTTTAGATGCTCATTATATTTTCCTGCAACTAAAACTGTGAATGCTAATATATTGAATGCTATACTGCTAGTAATAATATTAACGAAGGTATCTGGAAGTTCTGCTTCCTCTAGTCACAATATTATTGCGTATTCCCCAAATGAATGTAGAATTCAGATATATTCTTTTCTTTGAGTAAGCAAAAATTATTATTTTTTTTCCTACCCTGTAAAAATGATGGCAGCTATCATTATCCAATTTTACTAAAGTTTTATAGGGACACTCTCAAAAGACCTTACCTGAAGATGGTTTGGAGCTGGATTTTTTTTCCCGCTAGCCCCCCTATAATTAATTAATTATAACTCAAACACAGCTTCCCTTCCCTCCTCTCCTCCAGTCCCTCTCACAAACTTCTTTTTCCCTCATCCTTCCCCCTTTTCTCCTCAGAGAGTGGGAGTCCTCTGATGGATATCTTCCTTGCCTTGGCAAATCAAATTGTGGGAGATCTAGACACATCTTCTCCTACTGAGGCTAGACAAGACAGTTGCCCAGTTAAAGGAAAGGGGTCCAAAGGCAGGCAACAGAGTCAGAGACAATTGCTCCAGTTGGTTGGGGACGCACATGAAGACCATGCATCACCTCTGCTACATCTGTGTAGGGGTCTTAGGTCTACCCCACGTGTGCTCTTTGGTTGGTGGTTCAGTCTATGTGAGCCCCTATGGACCCAGAGTAGTTGATTGTATAGGTTTTTTTGTGGTGGTCTTGACCTCTCTATCTCCTTCGATCCTTCCATCACCTTCTTTCACAAGGTTCCTGGAGCTCTGCCTAATATTTGGATATGGTTCTCTGTGTCTATTTTCATCAGCTACTAGATGAAGTCTCTCAGAGGACATTTATGCTAGGCTGTATAGCAGACAGAGTATCACTAACAGTGTCAAGATTGGCTTTCTCCTATGGGATGGGTCTCTAGTTGAGCCAGTCATGGGCTGGCCATCCCCTCAATTTCTGCTCCATCTTTATCCATGTACATCTTGCAGGAAAAACAAATTTTGGGTGGAAAGTTTTGTGGGTGGGTTGGTATCCTCCATTGGAAAATTTGCCTGATTAAAGGAGTTGGCCATTTTAGGTTCTGTATCCCTGTTGCTAGGACTCTTAGCTAGGATCACTGTCATAGATTCTGGGAATTTTCCTTGTCCTGGGTTTCTGCCTCATCTCAGAGATGTCCCTCACACCCCCTACCTAACCAATTACCTTTCTTTTTCACAGTTCTCTCTTCTTCTGTCCTTCTCATACCTCATACTTGATCCTTTCTATTCTCTTCCCAACACTTTCCCCTCCAATTCTCCTTCCATCCACCTCTGATGTCTATTTTATTTCCCATTCTGAGTCAGATTCAAGTATTCTCACTTGGGCCCTCCTTGTTACTTAGCGTCTTTGGGTCTGTGAGCTGAATTTCTAATTTTGTTCCTGAATTGTGTTTAACAAATTTCTTATTCCTAGGGATACTTTATAATGTATATTGCCACAGTCTTAAAGTTCTGAAGTTTTGTATGATAATGTTCTATTTGATATTTTTAAACATCAAAAATTATTTTCATATTTAGTGGAACATTATAATGTTGTATTGAAACAAAGACAATAATTTCTGAATAAATTATGAATTACATCTTGTGGTTTAAGATAACTATTCTTTTTTTAATATTAGTTACAGTTTATTCACTTTGTATCCCAGCTGTAGCCCTCTGCCTCATTCCCTCCCAATTCTACCCTTCCACCCTCATCTCCTACCTGCCCCTCTCTAAGTCCACTGATGGGGGAGGACCTCCTCTCCTTCCATCTGATTCTAGCTTATCAGGTCTCTTCAGGACTGGCTGCAATGTCCTCCTCTGTGGCCTAGCCTGCTCCTCCCTCAGGGGATGGGGATGGGGTCAAAGAGCCAGCCACTGAGTTCATGTCAGAGACTGACCCTGTTCCCCAAATTAGGAAACCCACTTGTACACCTAAAGAAGATAAACAAGAAAGAGGATCAGGGGTAAGATGATCAATCCTCTCTTAGAAAGAAAAATGGGATGGACATTGGAAGTAGGAGAAAACAAGTAACAGGACAGGAGCCTACCACAGAGGGCCTCTGAAAGACTCATCCTAGCAGTGTATCAAAGCAGATGTTGAGACTCATAACCAAACCTTGGAGAGAGTGCAGGAAATCATATGAAAGAAGGGGGAGTTAATAAGACCTGGAGAGGACAAGAGCTCCACAAGGACTAAATATATTTGGGCACAGGGGTCTTTTCTGAGACTGATTCTCCAACCAAGGACTATGCATGGATAACCTAGAACCCTTGCTCAGACGTAGCCCATGGCAGTTCAGTATCCAAGATAACTATTCTTGCATACAAAATTCATGTATTCTTGGAAGTTGTACCTGAGCATAAAATATATCATATCATTTGGACTTTAGTTACAGATATTTTCAAACCTCTACATGTTTAAGAAGTGTGTTTTCAGGCTTGACCATTCAGCATTGGATAACAAAGGAAATTTCTCTTCCTCAGGAAAGACTATTTCACCTACTCTCAGCATTTCTTAGTTGCCCATAATTATTTGTGTGAGGTTAGGCTCCCTGATCCTTACTCCAATCCATGTTAGCATGCTTATTGTCTCTTTCTGCAGATCATATTTAGGCAGTGACATTGGTTATACTTCATGGATGTAGCTTCTGACATTCCTAGGAGAGAATTTTATAGCAATAAATTAATTCCTCTGGTTCTTACAATGTTTCTGATCTCTATTCCTCAATGATCCCTGAGGCTTAGGAAAGAGTTGTGTTATAGATATAGATATATGTGTTACAGATATATAGACATACTGGGCTTGACAACTCTGCATTTTGACTGTGTGTGGTTTTCTGTAATGGTCTCCATTTGTTGAAAAAAAAGTTTCCTTTGAAAAACTACTACTTATGTGTGCTACACTTATATTAGGGCATGAGAGCTAATACTTATAATGGAGTTAGGCATTATACTGGTTTTAAAATGTGGTGGTTATAGGTTCTCCTCCAAGATCCCTGACCTCACAAGCACTGGGTTGCTGGAAAGGGTTCAAGTGCCAGTCATTATTCTCCTTCATCCAGTGAGAGAGCTGTTGGTTATAGACAAGGTATTGTGTGCCACTATTACTCCACCAGGATTATCATGCCATGTTTGTTCCTGTTATTTATCATAAGCGTCATAGTGTAGTACTGTTGCCAGCCTGGAATTTTGTGTGGTACATTCTGGTTCTGTAAAGCTGGTCCTCAGGGAAGAGACTTTTATATCAGTTTCAGTGTTGTTTCTCCTCAGCCTTGTGTCTGAAATGCATGGTGGCTTCAGCAATAGGGACTTACTTTACACTTCTGTGCTACAACCAAGGGAAAAATCAATAGCTTCTAATGTTCTTAGTGTCTGTTAGACAGTCCTCATGAACAACTCAAAAGAGGGCTTCTCATGCCAGGTATTTGGGTTTTAAACCAAAATGGTCATCATAGAAAACATACATGCGATTCACAGAATAAGCAAGTTTTATTTGTATATTAAGAAATACACACACACACACACACACTCTCTCTCTCTCTCACACACACACACTCACACAATGAGCAATAAATTCCATTATAATCTCAAAAAATTTTAAATATCAAATTATTTTAAAACACAGAATTAAATAAAAAAAACTGTCCTCACACTACCTACATAAGAGAAAAGTAAGAACGAAAAATTATGTATGTATATGCTATTAAAACTAGCTTTTTCTGGGTCTTGTGTTTGGTTCCATTGATCCACTATCTGTTTCTATGCCAGTACCATGCAGTTTCTATTACTGTTGCTCTATAGTACAGCTTAAGATCAGGGATAGTGTTACCTCCAGAAGATCCTTTAGTGTAGAGGATTGTTTTTAGCAATTCTGAGTTTCTTGTTATTCCATATGAAGGTGAGAATTTTTCTTTTCAGGTCTGTAAAGAGTTGTGTTGGTAATTTGATGGGAATTATATTGAATCTGTAGATTGTAGATTGCTTTTGGTAAGATGGCCGTTTTTACTATGTTAATCCTGCCCAGCCACAGCATGGGAGATCTTTCCATCTTCTGATATCTTCTTCTAATTCTTTCTTCAGAGACTTGAAATTTTTTTCATACAAGTTTTTGACTTGCTTGGTTAGGGTTACACCTTACTTTATGTCATTTGTGGCTATTGTGAAGGGTGTTGTTTCCCTAATTTCTTTCTCAGCCCTTTTGTCTTTTGTATACTGGAGGGCTACTGATGTTTTTGAGTTAATTTTGTATCCAGCCACTTTGCTGAAGGTGTTTATCAGCTGTAGGAGTTCCCTGGTAGAATTTTTGGGGTCGCTCAGGTATACTATCATATCATCTGCAAATAGTGATAATTTGACTTCCTCCTTTGCAATTTGTATCCCCTTGATCTCTTCAACTGTCTTGTTGCTCTAGCAAGGACTTCCAGAACTATGGTGAAGAGATATGGAGAGAGTGGGCAGCCTTGCCTTGTCCCTGATTTCACCCTAACCCACAAACATATGGACACCCGATCTTTGACAAAGATGTCAAAAGCATACAATGGAAAAAAAGATAGCATCTTCAACAAACGGTGCTGGTCTAACTGGATGTCTACATGTAGAAAAATAAAAATATATCCATACTTATCAACCTGCACAAAACTAAAGTCCAAGTGGATCAAAGACCTCAACATAAAACCAGACACACTAAATCAGTTAGAAGAAAAAGTGGGGAATACCCTAGAATTCATTGGTACAGGAGTCAACTTCCTGAACAGAACACCAACAGCACAGGCTCTAAGAGCAACAATAAATAAATGGGACCTCCTGAAACTGAAAAGCTTCTGTAAAGGAAAGGACACTGTCATCAAAACAAAATGACTGCCTACAGATTGGGAAAGAATCTTCACCAACCCTTTATCTCACAGAGGGCTAATATCCAGTATATATAAAGAACTAAAGAAGCTGAAAAGCAGCAAACCAAGTAATCCCATTAAAAAATGGGGAACAGAGCTAAACAGAGAATTCTCTGTAGAGGAATATCAAATGGCAGAGAAACACTTAAAGAAATGCTCAACCTCATTAGTCACCAGGGAAATGCAAATCAAAACTACCCTGAGATTTCACCTTACATCCATCCGAATGGCCAAGATGAAAAACTCAAGTGACAACACATGATGGAAAGGCTGTGGAGAAAGGGAAACTCTCCTCCACTGCTGGTGGGAATGTCAACTTGTACAACCACTCTGGAAATCAATCTGGCACTTTTTTCAGACAACTAGGAAAAACACTTTCTCAAGATCCAGCTATACCACTCCTGGGCATATATCCAAAAGAGGCTCAAGTACATAGTAAGGACATTTGCTCAACCATGTTTGTAGCAGCTTTATTTGTAATAGCCAGAAGCTGGAAACAGCCCAGATGCCCCTCAACTGAAGAATGGCTGCAGAAATTGTGGTACATCTACACAATGGAATATCACTCAGCAATGAAAAACAAGGAAATCATGAAATTTGCAGGTAAATGGTGGGATCTGGGAAGGAACATCCTGAGTGAGCTGTCCCAGAAGCAGAAAACACATATGGTATATACTCACTCATATAGACATGTAATATATATAAGCCTACTAAAATGTGTACATGTAAAGAAACTAATCAAGTGAGAGGACCTTGACTAAAATGCTCAATCCCCATTCTGACAGGCAAATAGGAAGGACATCAGAAGAAGAAAAAAAAAAACAGGAAACAAGCTAGTAACCCGCCATGGAGGGCCTCTGAAAGGCTCTGCCCTGCAGACTGTCAAAGCAGATGCTGAGACTTATGGCCAACTGTTGGGCAGAGTGTATGGAATCTTATGTAAGAAGTGGGAAATAGTAAGGTCTGGAGAGGACAGGAACCCCACAGGAGAGCAACAGAACCAGAGATTTGAACACAGGGGTCTTCCCAGAGACTGATAATCCAACCAAGTGCCATGCATGGAGATAACCTAGAACCCCTGCAGAGATGTAATCCATGGCAGTTCAGTGTCCAAGTGGGTTACATAGTAATGGGAAGAGGGACTGCCTCTGACATAATCTGATTGGCCTGCTCTTTGATCACCTCCCCCTGAGGGGAGAGCAGCCTTACCAGGCCACAGAAGATGACAATGCAGCCACTCCTGATGAGATCTGATAGACTAAGATCAGAAGGAAGAAGAGGAGGACCTCCCCTAGCAGTGAACTTGGGGATGGGCATGCGTGAAGAAGGGGATGAGAGGATGGGATTGGGAGGGGAGGAGGGAAACAAAGTGAATAAAATGTAATTAATATAAAAATAATAAAAAATAAGTAAATAACTAGCTTTTCATTGATTTAGCTCGATGAGATTAAGTAAATACTGAGTCACATCATGCCTATCAATCTAGGCCCTGAATATGATGTGAAGAGTTCATTGACAGATGACATAGGTTGTCTCTACATCCTATTTGATCCACTAGTTCGATAAGAAAGAAACAGAATGCTCAGTGTTCCTGTGTGACTTTTCTACATCCAAGAATGGGAAAGAGAGAGGACATTGTGTGTGAGAAACGTAGAGTTCTGTTTGAAGTCTCTCTTGAAAGATAATGACAAGTAAACCAGAACAATTGTGCCTACAGGGCTCCTTGATCTGGGTGTAGGATAAACTGGTCTAGCCAGAGAGGAGAACAGAGGCAACAGGCATCTAGATCATAGCTAGAAGAAAAAGAAAGTAAATACTGAGAAACATGGCATGACAAGAAGAAAATTGCAAAGATGTGTTTGGAGGATGGTGACAATACAGGATATCAGTAGTCTAGTTAAATAATGTTAAATAATGTATACTTTGAAAGACAGTGTGAGTCTAGTAGGAGTACTCTGATCAACACTGCATTAAAGAAGTCTTTTCTACATGTATGTGGAAAGTGGATCAAGACAGAGAAGACAGTAGGTATGGATGTTGCCAAAAATAAAACAACTTTTAGTCAAAAATATAATGGAGCAAATTAAAATTAAATATAAATGCAATGACAACTCCAGACAGATGGTAAGGTTCACAGAGCCAAACTTGGATTAAAATGCATAAATTTCCCCCCCAAAATATGATCTAATCAAATGCAAGATGTATCTTAATTCATGTTCCACCAAAAATTTAAGATATTTAAATATGGAAATAGAAAAGTAGAGCAAGTGATACCATATTAGCACAACTCTTCAGTACCCCATCCAGCAGCCAGTGGAAACACATTTTCCACTGATATGAAGGCCTAAATGGCCACTGCTGCCAACTGCTCATACCCAGCAAAGGATGGCATAGTATCTGGCATTCCTCAGCTACCATCAACAGAGTTTTAACCTCCTTCTCCACAGGTTAATTATTCATTATAATCTTAGTGCTCTACTTCTTAGTAAAACTTCATGACACCAGAATCTTACATGATCACATGATCTTTTTTATTGTTTCTTAAAAAGAGTACTTACCATATCTGTTGTCAGGTAAAAAAACTGATAGCATGGATAAACAGGTTATACACACATACATATATATATTCTGCATATATATATATATATATGTATATATATATACCTTTATATAAATATATATATACACACACACACAGGTTTTATATATATGTATATATATATATATGGGTTTTATATATATGTATATATATATACTTTCATTTCATTATTATTTTACAGTTGCATATATTTAGATTTTTTTACTTTTCCATTTTTATCAGTTTATCAGCTTTTTGTAAAGAAAGGAGAAATATACCTTAAAATCCTTTCAGTCAGATATGAAATAAATCTTTAAGTACAAGTTCAGATCCAGATTTTTGAACAAAAATAATTTTGAACATTTTGGGGACAAGAATTAACAAATATTATAGAGTTTCCTTCCCACATTTGAAATTTTAATTTCATAGTATTTTCAGTCCTCGCTGAAAGCAGATAATATTTTAGCAAAAAAAAAAAGTGTTTTGTTTTCACGCTTTCATCAGGCAAAAAAACTAATTTAGTCCTAACTTATAAAAACTATTCAGTCTCATACAGAATCCCAAAAGGAATATTTATTATAAAAGTCTGAAGCAAATAAAAATACTATAAAATAATGTCTTCCATAAATTTTATTTTTAGTCTTCTTTCACACAATATAGTGAATTACTATGTCTTTGCCTATTAGTAATTTTGTCTTTTTGCTCCTTTAGAATTTTAAAAAGTATTTTTGTAAGTTTTATTCACTTCATAATATTAAATAATATAATTTTCTAATTTGTAATTGTAGCATGTTTATGTCATATTTTCTTGTTTAAATTTAATTTTTTCATAATTTATTCATTAAATATCCTAATTGAAGCCCCCTCCCTCAACTCCTCCCAGCCCCACCGTCCCACTCTCCCTCTTCCCTTAGTCAACTGAGAAGGGGAGTTCGCCCTTGCCTTCTGCCCATAGCTTATCAAGTGTCATCAGGACTGCCTGGATCCTCTTCCTCTGTGGCCTGGCAAGACAGCATGAGAATGGGAAAGCGATCAAAGAGCAGGCAATTGAGTTTATGACAGAGGCAACCCCTGCTCCCCTTATTCGGAGAACCACATGGAGACTGAGCTGCCAATAGGCTACACCTGAGCAGGGGGTCTAGATCCTTGGTTGGTGCATCATTCTCTGCAGGAGCCCCTGGGCTCAAATTTTTAGCTTTGTTGGTATCCTTGTGGAGCTCCTGTCCCCTCCAGGTCTTTGTATCTCCCTCTTCTTCCATAAGACTCCTTGTGTGCTGCCCAAAGTTTGGCTCTGAGTCTCAGCATCTGCTTTGAAGCAGATGTCTTATTTTCAAAGTGCCAGCTGTGCTAAATACTTTGGAATTCTGATTTTAACTATGCTTCAATTCTGAAAGAGAGGTATAATTGTTAACTGCAATTTCTAGATAAGGAAATTAACTTTTAATAATTTGCTCTCAAGTTCTATGATTTCCAACTAAAGCCTATTTTACATTCCAGTTGAAAATGTAATGCTTTTAGTATATAGCTTAGTTAGCATGGTGAAATGACAGTTTTTAAAACCAAAAATGTAAGATAAAATGGGTGCCAAGGGCAGAAAAATGAGTCAGAACACCCCCAACCCCTTCTTAGGAAGACAACAAAAACAAAACATCAACAGCATATATGGAGAGGTCCTAGCTCAGACCCTTGCAGGCTCTGTGGCTGTCACTTCATTCTCTGCGAGCCTCTATGAGCCTTGCTTGGTGGATTCTGTAGGCCATGTTCTCCTGGTGTTCTGAACTACTCTGGCTTTTGCAACCCTCCCTCTCCCTCTTTTTCAGGGTTGGGGAGTTCTGTCTAATATTTGGCTAAGGGTCTCTGTCTCTACTCCCATCAGCTGCTGGAGGAAGCCTGTTTGATCACAATTGGACTAGGCACTGCTCCTCTGAGTATAACAGAATATCTAAGAATCACTTCATTAACATTTTTTGCCAGTTGATCCTAACCTAGTTGTCTCTGCCATCCAGCCTCAGGACCTTGGAAATCTAGGAGTAACAGCCATGGGCTTCTTTTCCTGGCCTATGCCTGAAGCTAGAGCAGACAGTGGTTGGCCATTCCCATAAGCTCTGAGCCATCATTGCTCTAGTACATCTTGCAGGTAGGATGGGTTGTGGTAGTAAATGTTGTGGCTGTGTTTGCATCCAGAACAAGCAGTGGGTGCCTATCCTGGGTACAGAAGATGGCAAGGTAAGCTCCAGACGCCTCGTCCACTCTTGATAGGAGGGTTTATGTCTAGTCTTAATGCATCTTGTTATGATGTATTTTATTGATAACCCTGGGAGGACTGCTCTTTTCTGAAGGGAAACAGGAGCAGCAGGTCTGGGGCACAGGAGAGGTGACTTACATCCTAAACACAGAAGAATGAATATAAAAACGAAGACAATCACAAATATATGTCAGAAATTTGGATAGTATTAATGGACATGCAAAAGGGTAGGGGTGGGGAGACTGGGAAGAAGGGAAAAATGGATGGCTGCAGTTAGGATGTACTATATGAGAGAGGAATAAATAAAAAAAAATCTCCTTTCAACAAATAAATAAGAAAATCACCTCATTAAATACTGCTGCTAATACTACTATTAATGACGATGAGGTCATGTAGTTGGGGAGAAGGAATGTTCTGGCGGAATTAGAGATTGGATATTATTAAGATATGCTGTATATATGTACAAAATTTTCTAATAATAAGTAAAAATTAAAAATATTTTCTGACAATAAAAACATGAAAGCTTAAAAAAGCAAAAATGTAAATGACTAACAGGTTCATACCATTTACAGGTTAGTTTATGATAATATCAAAGATCAAAGCAATTAAAAAATAGAACCAAAAAATAAGAGCACAGGGGTCTTTCCTGAGACTGATACTCCAACCAAGGACCATGCATGGAGATAACCTAAGACCCCTGCACAGATGTAGCCCACAGCATTTCAGTATCCAAGTGGGTTTCATTGTAATAGGAACAGGGACTATCTCTCACATGAACTGATTGGCCTGCTCTTTAATTACTGCCCCCTCAGGGAGAATCAGCATTACCAGGCCACAGAAGAAGACAATGCAGCCACTCCTGATGAGACCTAATTGACTAAGATCAGAGGGAAGGAAAAGAAGACCTCCCCTATCAGTGGACTTGAGAAGGGGCATGCATGCAGAAGGGGGAGGAAGGGAGGGATTGGGACAGGAGGAGGGAGAGAACCACAGGGGGGATACAAAGTGAATAAAGTGTAATTAATAAAGAAAAACTTAGGGGGGGCAAGATGGCGGCGCTGGGAGAACAGCGTGTCTGAGAAGTGGGACAGCACTCTCCATGCAACAACCTAGAGACTGAACTCGGGGCTCTAAAACTGCAGCGATCGTGTTTCCCAGGTGAGGGGAGGCTCCCATGGTGTGGGAATCTGTCAGGTCCACTCTTGGCTGCCCAGCCAGAACCCGGAAGAGAACCCGGCTAACTCAGGCTTTGGGTCTCCCGGCTGGTGCTGCAAGCCGGCGTGTCCCAATCACTTTCCCAGGTGGATTGGTGGGCACAAGGGTGCCTGAGACTGGGAGTCCCAGCCGCAAGAAAACCCCACGGGGAAGCAAAATTGGGAGTCTGATCACGGATCACCCAGTCTTTCCCTGGAAGGTCTCGCTGCCCGAGGGGTAGTACCCACCGCCATAACAACTGAGCTCCCACTGCTCGCGGAGAGCAGCTGCACGCCCAGCTCAAAATTCCTACGCCCTCTTGGGAGGAGGCAGGAGGCAGCCAGCAGAATCTGCCACAGACCACATTGTCTGTACCCCAACCCGAGATTGGGGCTGAGAAAACCGAATCCTCTCGGGCACTCCCACAAACGCTGCCATAACCCTGCCGCAGCAGAGCAGAAGGATAAAGAGGCGCACAGCGGCTTCACTGTGCCGGAACTCCAGTGCTGCCAGCTGCTCCTAGCAAGCGAACTACAGCTTGGGACCTGGGACTGTGGTCATTCTACACGTCCTGAGATTCTCCTGGGTCCAGCGCAATAAGGTCTAGCAGCAAGTTCTATCACCTGCGCCCCACCGACCCCTGGCAGAGAAATCCCGGCTCAGGATCGGACTGAGAAGCCCCAACCGCTTCTGGCACTCCCCTGAGAGCATCTCCATAAGCTTGCCCTAGCGGAGAGGAAGGTCAGAGTGGAAGGACAGAAAGGCAGCCTGCTAATTACACAGCACCCTCTCTCCAGCTCACCCAGCGGCCCCTAGCAGAAAAACCCAAGCTCTGGATCTGAGGACACTCAACCCTACATGGTACTCTCTCAGGATCAGCAAACATAGGTTCTACCACCAGGCTGCTTCTGGCAGAGAGATCTGGGCCCGGGATCTGGGATTGAGAACACTCAACCTAACTCTTTCCCGCGCCACCCAGGGACCAGTCAACATAACCCCTCCTGGAAGAGGGAAAGGACAAAGAGGCAGCACGCAGGAAAGGTGGACACCGACTCCTGCGTCCACAGCTTCACAGAGCTGACTGTTAGCCTACCCGTGCACTCTCCACAACCCGTGCACTTTCCCAACTTAAAGAAGGAGATGGCTATAAATATACAAGAGGCCTACAGAACACCAAGTAGACTAGACCAGAAAAGAACCAAATCAGAGAGTAGTGAGCAAGGGGAACCCCTGTGCATTCCAACTAGTCCTGCAAGAGAGTGAGTGAGCCTTCTAGGGAGAGTTTGCCCCAGACCCAGGGCCTCTCCACAGAAGCAACCAGACGAGAACCCTGCCACCCACACCCCTAGTGTGGGCATCATAGGGATTCTTGGGATAGCGACCCCAACACTGAAGCGTCTGCCTTGAGGGTCCACCAGTGTAATCCAGGTAAACAATCCCTGGATCTCAGACAGAACTGCATAATAGTGGTTTGCAGGCCACTGCAATAGTCAGAGAATCCGTGCATGCACATTGCTCCCGCTAAAAGCGCACGCGAATAGCGCCAGCGTCACATTCCTTACTTAGGCAAAACTGAAACCACAGTGCACATTCCCAAACCAGTGAACCTCTCTCATCTTCCTGAAAAAAAAATCCAGAAAACAGAAAGAGAGGATCATAGCCCGAACTACAATCTCGAGGAACAAACAGTGAGG
>REGO01000192.1:574055-592278 GCA_010120015.1 Rhombomys opimus
ATGATAAACATAATGAAATCTATACACCTAAAAAAGATAATCAAGAGAGCAGACATGGGGTAAGATGATCAATCCTTGTTTAGAAAGACAGATGGGATGTGCATTGAACGTATGACAGGAGTCTACTGAGCGCATCTGAAAGACTCTAACTAGCAGTGTTTTCAAAGAAAATACTCATGACCAAACCTTTGACAGAGTACAGGGAATCATAGGAAAGAAGGGGAGATAGTCTGATGGGGAAAGGATAGGAGCTCCACAAGGACCAACTATATCTGGGTACAGGGTCTTTTCTGAGACTGACATTCAACCAAGGACCATGTATGGATATAACCTAGAACCTCTGCTCAGATGTAGCATGTGGTAGCTCATTAACCAATTGATTTCCCAAAGTGAGGGGAACAAGGACTATTGCTAACAGGAACTCAATGACTGGCTCTTTGGCCTCCCCACCTCCCAAGGGAGGAGCAGTCCTGTTAGGCGACAGAGGAGGCCTTTGCAGCCAGTCCTGAAGATACCTGATAAAACTGGATCAGATGAATGGGGAGGAGGTCCCACCCCATCAGTGGATTTGGAAAGGGGCACGGTGGAGATGAGGGAGGGAGGGAGGGACTGGGAGGGAATGAGGGATCGGGACAGGGTTGGGATACAGAGTTAATAAAATGTAACTGATAAGGAAAAAAATTAAAAAAATAAAAATTAAAAAAAATTAAAAGTAGGGTGAAACTATAAAGTAGATGAATTGTCTGGTGGAATTAGCTGATAAACAAATCTGAGGTTTTAAAGTAATAAATAAATTCAGGCAAACAATTAAAAAAATAAAATAAGCAAATAAGTGGACAAGAAATGGTAAGAATGTTGCAATTACAACTTTGGTATATATTTAAAGGAAGTGCAAATGGGTTGTACCTTTAGTGAAAAAAGGTGCAGAAATTACTCAACTATTACCTCAAAATATTTAAGACAAGAAATATTCAATTATCCACAATCATTGAAATCAAGATCTCAATGAAACAACAAAAGATCCATAACACTGATCATACTAGCCAATCATGACAAACAATGCAAGTATGCAAGTTGGTGAATGGATAAAGAAAATGAACTCTTTATGTAAGGTGAAATATTTTTTTTTGTAATGTGAAATATATTTTGTTTGACCATATGTGATTTATGCATAAGACCTAAGCATACTCTGCCAAATGAAGGAAACCAGTCACAGAACAGAAATAGAGTGTTGTTGTCCTCCTGAGTCACACTTATGGAAGAGCAAGTCCCTACCTGTTTGGTCCACCTAGGTCACAACCAGCAGAGGTGAGCTGCATACTGGCCTGACCCACGTTGCCTGCCACCATGAGAAGGCCTGTATGGAGCCACAGCAACATTCAACATAGTGCTCCCTACCTGCCTGATTCACCTGGGACACAGACAGCAGAGACCTGTGGGATACCAGAAACATTCAGCTACCACACATGAGCACAGCTACCACAGATGAGCAGCCGGCTCTTCCCTGGGCTCCATTGGCAGAGACGAGGCTTTGCCTAGCTATTGAGGAGTCCTGTGTCTGAAATATATAACCAACACACAGGCAGCATGTTGGCTAATGGCCAGTATAAGAACACAAACAACAAAAGCCATGGCAATACGGCACCAACAGAACAGCTATACTACGACAGCAAGCCCTGGGTATCTTAACACAGCTGAAGCACAAGAAGATGATCTTAAATCCAACTCATAAGGATGACAGAGCTCTTTCAAAAGGAAATGTATAAATTCCTTAAAGAAATACAGAAAACACAATTAAACAGATTAAAATAATGATTGAATTGTTCAAGACCTGAAAATGGAAGTTGAAGCGATAAAGGAATAATCCATCAAGCTGACATCTCAGTTCTGAACATATATATCCCAAATGGAAGGGGACCTACACTCATAAAAGAAACATTACTAAAGCTTAAGTAACACATTGAGCTCCACACTTTAATAACAGGAGACTTGAACACCCCTCTCTCATCAATGGACAAGTCACTACGACAGAAACTAAACAGAGAAATAATGAAGCTAACCAATGCTATGAACCAAATGGACCTAACAGATATCTGCAGAACATTCCTTCCAGACACAAAAGATAATCCATCCTCATCTCTTTATGGAACCTTCTATATAACTGATATATAACATAGTCATAAAGCATGCCTCAACATACATAAGAAAATTGAATTATTCTATCAGACCAACACGGAATTAAAGCTGGACTTGGATAACAGCAGGAACAACAAGAAGCCTACAAATTCATGGAAACTGAACAAATCTACATTTACTGGGTCATGAGGGAAATAAATAAATAAAGACTTTTTATAAATTAGTGAAAATGAGGCACATCACACACAAACTTATGTGACCAAATGAAAGCAGCTCTAAGAGGAAAGTTCATAGCACTATGTGCTTTCATAAATAAATTGGAGAGATCTCCTACCAACAATTTAAAAGCACAATTGAAGTTCTATAACCCAGAACAAAAAGAAGCAAGCACACCCAAGAGAGACAGTATCCAAATTAACCAAATCAGAAATGAAAAGAGAGACATAACAGTAGACACTGAGGAAATCCAAAGAATCGTTATGTCCTACTTCAAAACCCTGTTTTCCATAAAATTGAAAAATCTAAATAAATTGGATGATTTTTTTTATAAATGCCACTTACCAATGTTAAATCAAGATCAGGTAAACCATTTGAATATATCTATAAACTCAGGAAATAGAAACAGTCATTAAAAGTCTCACAACCAAAAACAGCCCTGGGCCTAATGGACTTGAGGAAGAAATCTACCAGATTTTCAAAGATGAGCTAACACCTATAATCCTCAGACTATTGCACAAAATAGAAACAGAAGAAACATTGCCAAACATATTCTATGAGGACACAGTCATTCTGATGCTTAAACCATCCAAGGACTCAGCAAAGAAAGAGAATTTCAGACCAATCTCCCTGATGCAAAAATACTCACTAAAACCGTTGCAAAATGAATTCAAGAACACAGCAAAAGCATCATCCAACAAGATCAAGAAGGATTCATCCAGCGATGCAAGGACAGTTCAACATGTGAAAATCCATCAATGTAATCCACCATATAAACAAATCAAAAGAAAATACCCACATGATAGTCTCATTAGATGCTCAAACCGCCTTTGACAAAATCCATCACCTCTTCATGTTAAATAGAGATCAAGGATACAAGGTGCATACCTAAAAAACTAAAGGGAAATATACAGCAAACCAATAGTAAATATCAAATTAAATGGAGAGAAACAAAGCAATTCCACTAAACTGAGGGACAAGACAAGGCTCTCTATTATCTTCATATCACCTCAATACAATATTTAAAGTTAAAACTAAAAGAGATCAAGGGGATACAAATTAGAAAAAAAGAAGTTAAAGCATCTTTATTTGCAGATGATATCATAGTATACACAAGTGAGCCTCAAAATTCTACTACAGAACTACAGCTGATGAACACTTTCAGCAAAGTGGTTGGATATAAAATTAACTCAAAAAATCAGTAGCTCTCTTTTATACAAGCGATAAACAGTCTGAGAGAAAAATTAGGGAAACAACACACTTCACAATAGCCACAAGTAATATAAAATATGTTGGTGTAACTCTAAACAAACAAGTAAAAAAGTTTTATGACAAGAACTTCAAGTTTTTGTCATAGACTTTCAAAGAAATTGAAGAAGATACTAGAATATGGAAAGATCTCCCATGCTCAAGGATAGGTAGCACTAACATAGTAAAAATGGACATCTCGGGAGAAGTAGTCCTGCTAGGCCACAGAGGAGGACTTTGCAGCCAGCCCTGAAGATACCTGATAAAATAGGGCCAGACGAAAGGGGAGGACCTGGTCTTCCTTCCCAATCTGTGGACTTGGAAATGGGCAGGGAGAAGCTGAGGGAGGGAGGGTGGGGTTGGGAGGGAATAAGGGAGTGGGATACAGCTGGGTACAGAGTTAATACAATGTAACTAATAATAATAAACAATAAAAAAGGGGAAAAAATGGACATCTTACCAAAGCAGTCTACAAATTCATAGCAATCCCATCAAAATAACTACACAATTCTTTATAGACCTTGAAAGAACAATTCTCAACTTCATATGGAAAAACAAACAAACAAAAAACATAAGGGCTAAAACAATCCTATACAATGAAAGAACTTTGGAAGGTATCTCATCTGTGGTAACTGTGAGTACTATGGAGCAATACTAATAAAAACTTCATGGTGCTAGCATAGAAACAGACAGCTTGATTGATGGAACTGAATTAAAGACCCAGAAAAAAAGCCCAGACACCTATAAACACTTGAGTTTTGACAAAGAAGCCAAAACCATAAAATGGAAAAAAGACAGCATCTTCAACAAGTGGTGCTGGTCTAACTGGATGTCTACATGTAGAAAAATGCTAATAGATCCATATTTATCTCCCTGCACAAAGCTAAAGTCGAAGTGGATCAAAGACCTCAGCATAAGCCCAGATAGACTGACTCTATTAGAAGAAAACATGGGGAAGGTCTTAGGTGTCATTGACCCAGGAGACGACTTCCTGAACAAAACACAGACATCCAGGCTCTAAGAGCAACAAAAATTAATAAATGGGATACCACGAAAATGAAAAGCTTCTGTAAGGGCACTGTCAATAAGACAATTGGGCAGCATACCAAATAGGAAAAGGTATTTACCAACCCTACATCTGACAAAGGACTAGTATTCAAAATGTACGAACAACTCAGTAAATTACGCACCGAGGAACCAAATAACCCAATTAAAAAATGGGGTACAGAGATAAACAGAGAACTGTCAACAAAAGAATCTGTAATGGCAGAGAATCACTTAAAGAAATATCCAAAAGCCTTAGGGATCAGGAAAATGCAAATCAAAAAGACTATGAGATTCCATTTTATACCTTTAATAATGACTAAGAGCAAAAACTCAAAGGACAGTATGTGTTGGTGAGGATGTGGAGCAAGGGGAACACTCCTCCATTCCTGTAACAGTGGGAATTTGTACAGCAAATGTAGAAATCAGTCTGTGATTTTCTCAGTAAATTGGGAATAACTCTACCTCAAGGGCCAGCTCTACCACTCCTGGGCATATGCATGAAAGATGCTTCATCAAACAATAATGACATTTGTTCATTTATGTCCATAGCATCTTTGTTCATAATAGTCAGTAACTGGGAATAACCTATATGTCCCTCAACTGAAGAATGGATAATGAAAATATGGTACATTTACAGAATGGAATATTAGTCAGCTCTTAAAAACAAGGACATTATGCAATTGGCAGGCAAACAAATGGAACTAAAAATTTCACCCTGAGTGAGGTAACCCAGACCTGGAAAGTCACATGGCATGTGCTTCCTTATAAGTGGATATTAGCCATAAAGTACAGGATAACTATTCCACAATCCATAGATCTAAAGAGGTCAAGGAGGGCACAAGGGAGGATGCTTGAATCTCATTCAGAAGAGGAAATAAAATAAACACCTGAGGTAAATGAAGGGAGCTAACTGTGTGGAAGAGGGAGTACAGGGGTTACGCTTAGGTTGCCATGGTGATTTCAGAATGTTAGAGATGGCAGGGCAATGTAGAATATGTCCTGAGATGATGTGCTGTTACAGATTACAGCAAGGCTGCCAAGAGAGAGGGAGGAGACCTGGGGACATGCATCTTTATAATCCCCTACATCATGCATAAAGATGATGGTGCTCATATTGCATAGCTCTTGTGCAGGTAACCACCACACTTACAATGAATTCATGAAGGTAATGGCAGTTCCATACTCAAAAGGTTTTGCTTCCCATATCTCCTTTCAACATGTGGCGATTATATTTTTTTTTCTGTATTCGACCTCCATAAGATTTGGAAAGGATGATACTGTTTTCTAATTTAGAGCTAAGTATTCCACTATCAAGTGTTCTCTGTTCTTTGAATTGCTGTGAGTTTCTGCATTCACTGCCACTCAGTCCAAAAATAAATTTATTTTGTGAAGAACTGAAGCAATATCAATCTAAGTATACAAACATAAGTCTTTAGAAGATAGTTTACAGATGAGTTATATTTTAAAACTGAGTCCTAAACTGGCCACAGGGCAGGACAAGGGAAAAGAGTTAACTTCACTTACATTGTCCTAAAAAAGGTTTTAGTAAGCTCAGGCACTAGATAACAGCTAGCTTTTGAAACATGAGTGGAGAGAGATTATCAACTTAAATAATATGGAAAGTTTACTTAGTTCAAAAGGAGAACTATAAGACATCCTCTCACCTGCTACCAGGAGGAAAATTATTTTTGATAGAATAAACAAGAGACTCACTTGTTTCCCAGATGCTTTAAACATGAAGAAATGAAAGAAGGCACCCTGAAATTAGAGGTGTGAGAAGATTCTTATGTTGAAAGTTTAGCCTTCTGTATTCTTGTTTACCAGTTTACAAATTGCTAAACTGAGTGTGTCAGTCCACGACTATAATTCTAGCACTCCAGTGGCTGAAATAGAGGACAAGCTTCAAGGTAAAAGCCAATCCAGACTACAAAGGGCAATCCTGTTTTAAAAACTAACATTCCAAACAAAACAAAAGGCTAGCAGCAATGACAACTCCAACCTAGCTAGAACCTAGAATCTGGCTATATCTCAAAAGAGGAAGCTTAAAGATACTGCTATCTACAACTATTTTCCCCCCAAATACACATAGTAGATGAAAACTCCAGATGAGAATTCTCACCAACAGAGATCTGTGTGATACTTGATCTTAGATGAAACAGCAAATCTTGTTCTTTTGCTCTGTTTAGAGAATATAATTAATTCACCTGTCATTTGCTCTGATGGTATCCTGGACTTCTAATTGCTTTCTAAACAAAATTTTAACCATTAATTAAACACTCAAAAATATTAGTAATGTCTAGCAAAAACACTTTATAATGGTTATTAATATATACAAAAATTCATTTCCGTTTGAATTGGCCATTTCCCAATATGGTATTAGATAATTTGAGAAATTATCTATTGTGAGAACATCAGAACAAACAAATTGAACTGCAACAACTAGTGTTATAGGCCTACTAGTTAGTAAATAGCCCAGATTTTCTCTTAATAATACAAAATCATTGATATGTTCAAACTGTAGAGATTGTAATATTGTAAGATGAGGAGAATCAAAGAAGTACATGGTGGTGTGAGCTAGTGTTCTAAAAACTAGAGAACGTGACAATGATGTCTACACCAACCTCAGCATCCACACTGGAGACACACGAAGAAATGCTTGCTCTCAGATTTGCACCATCTAGTCATTCTGGACAGCTACCTCAAACTGACCCAAACTGGAAACAGAGAAAGAACACTTCAATGTGTGTGCCTGTTTCATTGAATAATTCCCTTCAGTGACTGGGACTGCGTGAGGGATGAAGCTTCCTGTAGTTTTCCTTCAAGTTGTCCAGCCACATCTACTTCCTACGAAGACCCAGTTTCTACAAAGATCTGGGGAGACAGAGCTGGAGTAGTGTTATTCTAGAGGAGGTTTCACTAAGAATGCATGGTTGTCAAAAAGAAGTTTTACGGGGCTGGAGAGATGGCTCAGTGGTTAAGAGCACTGTCTGCTCTTCCAAAGGTCATGAGTTCAATTCCCAGCAACCACATGGTGGCTCACAACCATCTATAATGTAAACTGATTCCCTCTTCTGGCAGGTGTAAATGCAGATAGAACACTCATATACATAAAATAAATAAATCTTTAAAAAAAAAAAAGAAGTTTTACTTGTAATTATTTTAGTTTATTTTTAATGTTAGCTAAAACAAGACACATTGCTTTCTGTGATATTATAGATTGACATACATTTCACCTCCTTCTACATAATTACTTTTAGATAGATTTTTCAATGTGTTGATAAGTTTTTAAAAATCTGAATGTCACCATACCATACATAGCCAATATTTTTGCTTTAGTATATATTCTTCCTATAAATGCATTCAAATGAGTAATTCATCAGGGTAAGATTATATGACCATTTATAAGTGTCCTTACCTAAATGGAGTTCAGTCAAACACTAATCCCCAAGATTAGCAAGTAACTATTAGAAGGTTGATCAAAGCAATTATTCTGAAAGTCAAAATTTCAGTATCAAGTAAACACTTCATATACACTTACACAATAATGAAGATTTTTTAAAAAGAGTAAGAGAAAACAATTGAGTGATTATTTATAGTACATGAGCCGTTTCCAGTAGTGAGAATCACTTACAATTCCTAGTGCAACAACAATAACCTTTAAAAAAACATATTCTGGAATTTCATCCAAACAAGATCATACTCATTTCCTTGAGTTCCCATATTTTTCATTTTCTGTCGTTTCAAAACTAAAGGATGTTGTCCAACTTCTGTTTTTCTAGCAAGTCTAGACAGCTAGAGGCTGTCTGTTAGGTTCTGTGTTGACACCTGAAACTTACTTTATTTTTTAGAATACAATCACCAAGCCTAAAAGTTTGGATTCATTTAAAGAATCTTGATCTTTCCCTGATGTGTGCTCACATTTTTCTCTTTATCATTCTTACCCTTTCTTGTTTTCAAGTTATTCTCCTTGAAGAAAAATAAGAAAAACAATACCATGCCATTTTTATTATTGTAGCTCTGTTGTAGAGCTTGTGATCAGGGATGGAGATACCTCCAGACTATCTTTTATTATATAGGATTGTTTTAGCAATTCTGGGTGTCTTGTTATTCCTTACAAAGTTGAGAATTTTTTTTCCGGTTCTGTAAAGAATTGCATTGGTACTTTGATGGAAATTGCATTGAATCTGTAGATTGCTTTTGGTAACATGGCCATTTTTACTATGTTAATCTTGACAAGCCATGAGCATTGGAAATCTTTCCATCTTCTGATATCTACTATTTCTTTCTACAAAGACGGGAATTTTATTGTACAAGTTTTTGGCTTGCTTGGTTAGAGTTCTTTATGTCCTTTGTGGCTACTGTGAAGGGTGTTGTTTCCCTAATTTCTTTCCCAGCCCATTTGTCTTTTGTAGACAGGAGGGCTACTGATTATTATTATTATTATTATTATTATTATCATTATTATTATTATTATTATTTTAGTTAATTTTGGATTGAACCACTTGGCTGAAGGTGTTTATCAGCTAAGGACTTCCCTGGTAGAATTTTTAACAATTTTTAGGGTCACTCAGGTATACTAGCGTATCATTTGCAAACGGCATGGTACTGGCATAGAAACTAGCTGGTGGATCGGTGGAATCGAATAGAAAACCCAGAAATAAACCCACACACTTATAGAGACCTGATGTTTGACAAAGATGCCAAAACCATACAAAGGAAAAAAGACAACATCTTCAACAAATGGTGCTGGTCTAACTGGATGTCTACATGTAGAAAAATGCAAATACATCCATACTCATACCCTGCACAAAACTAAAATCCAAAAGGATCAAAGACCTCAATATAAAAGGAGACACATTAAACCTGTTAATTGAAAAAAGTGGGGAAGAGCCTAGAACTCATTGGTACAGGAGACAACTTCCTGAACAGAACACCAATAGCACAGGCTCTAAGAGCAACAATCAATAAATCAGACCTAAAGAAACTGGAAAGCTTCTGTAAAACAAAAGACATAGTCATCAGAACAATACCATAGGCTACAGACTGGGAAAGGATCTTCACCAACCCTATAACTGACAGAGGGATAATATCCAGAATATATAAAGAATTCAAGAAGTTAAAAAGCAACAAATCAAGTAATCCAATTTAAAAATGGGGTACAGAGCTAAACAGAGAATTCTCTGTAGAGGAATATCGAATGGCAGAGAAACACTGAAAGAAATGCTTAACATTCTAATCTATCAGAGAAATGCAAATCAAAAGGACCCTGAGATTTCACCTTACACCCATCAGAATGGCTCAGATCAAAAATTCAAGTGACAGCATATGCTGGAGAGGATGTGGATAAAGGGGAACCCTCCTCCATTGCTGGTGGGAATGTAAACTTCTACAATCACTGGAAATCAATCTGGAACTTTCAGACAATTAAGAATAGTGATACCTTAAGAGCCAGCGATAGCACTCCAGGGCTTATATCCAAAAGATGCTCAAATATACAACATGTGTATTTGCTCAACCATGTATGTAGCAGCTTTATTTGTAACAGCCATAAGTTGAAAACAAGCCAGATGTCCCTCAGTTGAAGAATGGATATAGGAATTGTGGTATATTTACCCAAAGAAACACTACTTAGCAATTAAAAACAAGGAAATCAGGCTGCAAAGTCCTCCTCTGTGGCCTAGCAGGACTGCTCCTCCCCTGGGGGGTGGGGAGGTCAAAGAGCCTGCCATTGAGTTCCTGTCAGAAATAGTCCCTGTTCCACTTACTATGGGAAACCAATTGGTTACTGAACTATCACGGGCTACATCCGAGCAGAGGTTCTAGGTTATATCCATATATGGTCCTTGGTGGAGTGTCAGTCTCAGAAAAGACCCCTGTGCTCAGATATATTTGGTCCTTGTGGAGCTCCTATCCTCTCCACGTCATACTAACTCCCCCTTCTTTCATATGATTCCCTGCACTCCAAAGGTTTGGTTATGAGTCTTAGCATTTGCTTTGATACACTGCTAGGTAAGGTCTTTCAGAGGCCCTCTGTGGTAGGCTCCTGTCCTGTAACTTGTTTTCTCCTATGTCTAATGCACATCCCATTTGTCTTTCTAAGTGAGGATTGATCATTTTACCCCAATCTGTGGACTTGGAAAGGGGCAGGGAGGAGATGAGGGAGGGAGGGTGGGATGGGGAGGGAATGAGGGAGCGGGATACAGCTGAGATACAGAGTTAATAAAATGTAACTAATAATAAAAATTTTTAAAAATTGAAAAAAAAGAAAAACATAAAATAAAAAAAAATAAAAACAAGAAAATCATGAAATTTTCAGGTAAATGGTAGGAACTAGAAAAGATCATCCTGAGTGAGGTATCTCAGAAGCAGAAAGACACACAGGGTATATACTAACTTGTAAGTGAATATTAGACATATAATATAGGATAATCACACTAAAATCTGTACGCCTAAAGAAGCTATTCAAGAAGGAGGACCCTGGTTAAGATGCTCAATCTTCACTCAGAAAGGCAAACAGGATAGACTCCGGAAGAAGTAGAAAACAGGAAACAGGACTGGAACCTACTACAGAGGGCCTCTGAAAGACTACCCAGCAAAGCAGATGCTGAAACTCATAACCAAAATTTGGGCAGAGTGCAAGGAATCTTATGAAAGAAGGGGGAGATGGAAAGACCTGGAGGGAATAGGAGCTCCACAAGGAGAGCAACAGAACTAAAAAATCTGGGCACAGGGGTCTTTTCTGAGACTGATACTCCAAACAAGGACCATGTATGGAGATAACCTAGAATCCTTGCACAGATGTAGCCCATGGCAGCTCAGTGCCCAATTTGGCACCTAGTAAGGGGAACAGGGGCTGTCTCTAACATGAACTCAGTGGCTGCCCCTTTTATCACCTCCCCCTGACAGGGTGCAGCCTTGCCAGGCCACAGAGTAAGACAATGCAGCCAGTCCTGATGAGACCTGATAGGCTAGAGTCAGATGGAAGGGGAGGAGGACCTCCCCTATCAGTGGACTTAAGGAGAGACATGTGAGGAGATGAGGGAGAGTGAAATAGGAAGGGTATGAAGGAGGAGTTACAGTTGGGATATAAAGTAAATAAAGCGTAATTAATAAAAAACGATAAATATTTTTAAAAGAAAAAAAAACAAAATACTTATGTAGTATTTTTTTTTTCTGTACCAGCTGTCATCTCACTATTTCTTTAGTGGGATGATATAATATCTATATTGACTCAGAAAGTCCTTCTTACTAAGCATTTGCCTTTAAAAATACCTAGAAATAGAGAGAAAACTTTGCAGAATTCTTTGTGTGTTAACTGCTTCCATTAACTTCATGCCTACTCCTCAGTTCAGAGGAGAGAATAGCCGCCCATTTTTCAGATATTGCACATTGTATTGAGTCTTTATGGTTAAATATAAATAGTGATGCCATTTCTGCAAGCAGTAATCTAATGATTTAGTCAATGGATGTGTATTTGGGCTGGAGGCTAGATGAGTCACAATGCATTTAGCTGTAGTTGGTATAAACTAATAAATTAACCAACAAACAGGACTGTAGGCTCCTATTGGGTGTCCATGGAATGACACGTGAATGTTAATACTTGTCAGTGGAAGCTAAGCAAAAAGTTTAGTATAATTTCCACATAGAGGAATCCTGGGAGATAAATGTTAATTGATTGGTAGACAATTGCCTTCTGAGGAGGACCAGGATGGATGGAGGATGTCTAAATGTCTGGGGTTGAGAATAACCCATTTAGAAGTCTCTAAGTCATTGGAGCTATCAAGGGAAGGAACTGAGATGTAGTAGGGAAACATCCTTTCTTAAGGAGCCTTTATATACATGTAATTTTTACAGACGGTTAATGTAGATGTTTTGTGTGTTTTTAAATTCATATTCATGCACTACTACTGAAAAGTTAAATGTAGACAATGGTTAAAACATCATGGTTGTTCATGCCGATACTTTATCTCCTCTGAAAAAATTACTGTCCTTCTTCATGGGCCTTGAAGCACCTACCATGAGATGGCCTACTATACTAACACACATATCCTGCTGTTGCAGACAGAGGCCATTCATTATCTGAGGGGACTATTGAAACTTTGGATGTCAAATAACACAGAGAGCAGAGAAAAATAAATAATGAAAATAAATTCATAGCATAAACAACACAGTACTTTCCAATTATTTCTTCATAATATTTTATGCTGTTCTAAAAAGCATCTTTTGGTTGTTCAAGATTATCATTAACAGAAAATCATGTCTTCAGACAGATGACAGAAATGTTCTGCTGTTTTCTTCATACAATTTTGATGCTATTTCCCAATTAAAGTGGCAGTGAGACAGCAGCCTTTCCCAACTTCCTTACAAACACATACAAACCCATTGAAATACATGCACACATAGACACATCCATCAAAAGTTGGCACAAAAGCCAGCCTGCTGCCAAAGATTCAATGAAGTTTTTACTAAAACAAATCTGACAAAATATTTTAAAAATGTAAACAATAGTTTATTTTTCTGTTTGCAGCTACAAAGTACATCGGAAGCTTCTTCAAGCTGTCTCTGTTCTGTCCTTAGTCAAGGCACTGCCTTCTTTCAGATATCAAATCTTCACCTAAAAAGCACTATGTGACAAACAAAAGTGACATGGTCCTGGTGCTGGAAGTGACTATTGTTTTGTTCCACTCTGGGAACTTTTTATTCACGTTTATCAATGACAGTTCTCCAAGAGCCAGGGAAGAGCTCTTGACCTCAAAGCTGTGCCAGTTGATGGTCAGTCCATTGTGATCATCAGTTTGAAATGATGACATAGAGGCTGGAGAGGTGGCCCAGCATCTAAGAGAAGAGCACTTGTTGATCTCGCAGGGGAAGCAGGCTTTGTTCCTAGCATGCATAGCTATCTGTAGCTCCAATCCATGGATGCCTTCATCTGATCTTGGTGGAAAACACATATGGAACACAGAAATACATACAGAAAAAACACCGCACACATAAAAAAAATAAATCTATAATAAAATTTTAAAGACAGTAGCATTGAATTTTACACCTACCGTCTACCCAATGATGTGAGGTTATAGTTAATTTTTGAATGTAGGTTTGATTTTCCTCTCAGATATTATTGTCATGGAATTATTATTTTTATCTGCAAAGGAGATGTGCATAAAACATGTGTTTGCAAGCCAGTGCTGTCAGCTCCTATCATATGAACATGAATTAAGCTCCACTTTCTGCTATAAATATGACCAGGTGAGCTCTGATGATACCACATCCCCTAGAGAATCTTTATAATTGTTAAGGCTGTAAGACTGACATTCATTCACATTGTGGCCATAGCCTATGACCTAGGTTTGATCAAGGGGATGCTATAAATATGACCAGGTGAGCTCTGATGATACCACATCCCCTAGAGAATCTTTATAATTGTTAAGGCTGTAAGACTGACATTCATTCACATTGTGGCCATAGCCTATGACCTAGGTTTGATCAAGGATCCCCGGGTACCATAATCCTCCTTGGAATGAACAGGTTCTATATACAGGAAAGACCCAAGGAACTTTAGTCATGATCTGACTGTCATAAAAATTACTTTGTTAAGATTTTTTTCTTCATTTGCCTCATCTAAGAAACTTGCAACCTACAGCATCCATAAGAAAAAAACAATCTTCTGCAGCTGCCTACCGTAAAATTGCTTATGTTCATCAGAGCAGGCATATAAACAGAAGGTCTATAGAGGTTTACAGTTAAAAAAAAAAAAAGAGTGTATGTATGGTATCTACATATCTTTAGTTTTTTTGTTTTGTTTTGTTTTGTTTTGTTTTTTTGAGACAGTTTCTCTGTGTAGCCTTGGCCGTGCTGGACTTGCTTTGTAGACCAGGCTAGCCTCCTTACACAACTATCCATCTGCCTCTGCCCTTCTGAGTGCTGGAATAACAGCCATGTTCTACCATGCTGGCTGGTATGTCTACACTTATACTATTTGAAGTGTCTGCTAGCTTTATAATAAAAATATTTAAAATCTATTTTTGTTCTTTTTTGTTTGTTTACTTTGTTTTTCCAAGACTGGGTTTCTTCGTGTAACCATGGCTCTCCTGGACTTGCTATGTAGACCAGGCTGGCCTCTAATTCATAGAGACTTGCTTGCCTTTGCCTCCCAGAGTGCTGGGATTGTGGCTATTTTCAAAGCCACAGTATGTTATCAGTGGTAGTCTTTTTTTTTCTGATAGTTATATTTATTGATGGGTTCAATGTGGTGCTGTTTACACATTGTGAAAAGTGCAAATAAGCATATGAGCAAATAAACATATGCAAAACCTCATATACTAATCACTTTTTTAGCTCAAGAATGTTTACAAATTACTCTTTTCTTTAAAAAAATCAGTTTACTTACTTTACATCCCATGGGTATGCCCTCCCTCTTCTCTTCCAAACCCCTCCTCCCCTCCTTCCACTTTCCCCTCTCCCTTTTCCCCCAGAAAAGGGAGCTCCCCTCCCTATATCAGTCCTCCCTAACATATCAAGTCACATCAGGACTGAGCATATCCTCATACTCTGTAGCTAGGCAAGACAGCCCTGACAGGGGCGAGTGATCCAAAGGCAGGCAATAGAGTCCATGTTAGAATCAGCACCCCACCCACCTGCCAGGCAACCCACATGAAGATCAAGCAGCCCATTGGCCACTTATGTGCAGGAGGCCTGGGTCCAGACCCTGCATGCTCCATTGTGAAGTCTCAGTCTCTGTAAACCTCCAGTGGGTCTGGGTTAGTTGTCTCTCTTGGTCTTCTTATGAGGTTCCTGCCTCTTCTAGGTCTTTCCCTCTTTCCTCCCAAACTGCCATGGGACGCAAGCTCCACACCGTGCTTGGCTGAAGATCCCAGCTTCTGTCAAATCAGCTTCTGAGTGGAGCCTCCCCAGAGGACGGTCATGTTAGGCTCCTGTCTGCAAGCAGAGCAGAATCATTAATAGAGTCAGGGGCTGGCTCAACCTGAGACCCACAGTGGGAACCAATCATTGGTGGGACATTCCCTCAATCTTTTTTCTCTCTTTAATCCTTTATTCTCTCTTTATGCACTTTGAAGTGGAAAAAGAGAGGGAACTGGGCAGGAGATGGAAAGGGGAGTGAAGCAAATGTGGGATCAGATGTGGGGAGTGGTAGTCATTTTGATGTACATCACCTAACCTTATTCTTTCCATGTCACGGAACTTCTGTGCACTTTGTTCAACATCCACCGAATGCCCCCACCCCTCTAAAAACTGTTAGGTTACTTTCTGGTCTTATGACTGTGATTTTCTAAATTGTTACATATATGTGAAATTCTGTGGTATTTGCTTTTTAACTCTTATTAATTACACTTTATTCACTTTGTATCCCCCCATAAACCCCACCTTCCTCCCCTTCCAATCTCATCCTCCCTCCCCCTTCTTCACGCATGCCCCTCCCCAAGTCCACTCATAGGGGAGGTCCTCCTCTCCTTCCTTCTGATCCTAGTCTATCAGATCATCAGGAGTGGCTGCATTGTCATCTTCTGTGGCCTGGTAATGCTGCTCCCCCCTCAGGGGGAGGTGATCAAAGAGCAGGCCAATCAGTTTATGTCAGCTGCAGTCTCTCTTCCCATTATTATGGAACCCACTTGGACACTGAACTGCCATGGGCTACATCTCTGCAGGAGCTCTAGGTTATCTCAAAGCATGGTACTTGGTTAGAGTATGAGTCTCTGGAAAGACCCCTGTGTTCAAATTTTTTGGTTCTGTTGCTTTCCTTGTGGAGCTCTTGTCCTCTCCAGATCTTACTATTTTCCACTTCTTTCATAAGATTCCATGCACTCTCCCCAACAGTTGGCCATAAGTCTCAGCATCTGCTTTGATAGTTAAAGAAATGCTCAACCTCATTAGCCATCAGGGAAATGCAAATAAAAATGACCCTGATATTTCACCTTACACCCATCAGAATGGCCAAGATCAAAAACTCAAGTGATAACACATGCTAGAGAGGTTGTGGAGAAAGGAGAACCCTCCTCCATTGCTGGTGGAAATGTAAAGTTGTACAACCACTCTGGAAATCAATCTGGCACTTTCTCAGACAACTAGAAATAGCACTTCCTCAAGATCCTGCTTAACCACTCCTAGGCATATATCCAAAAGAGGCTCAATTACACAGAAAGGATATTTGCTCAACTATGTTTGTAGCAGCTTTATTTGTAATAGCTAGAAGCTGGAAACAACCCAGATGTCCCTCAACTGAAAAATGGATACAGAAATTGTGGTACATCTACACAATGGAATATCACTCAGCAAGGAAAAACAAGGAAATCATGAAATTTGCAGGTAAATGGTGGAAACTGGAAAGGTATTTGCTTTTTTGTATCTAGCTTATGTCACTTAATGCTATAAATTTCAACTTCAATTTAAAAACAATTATGTAAAAATTTATTCTAAACATGTTAATCATATTATTTCTGTCCCTCAGTTCCTTCCAAATCTTCCCAACCTTCTTATCCACCCAACTTTATGTTCATTCTTTTTAGCTTGTCCCCCAATAAAACCCAAAAAAAACACTACCACCAACAATAGCCCAAAGAACAAAAATTAAAAACTAAAGAGAAAACGTTATTTAAAATAAAAATACGATAAAGAAATAAAATTAAACAAAGTAAACAAAAGCACAAACATGCCTATGAGAGAGAGAGAGAGAGAGAGAGAGAGAGAGAGAGAGAATTTCATGCTGATCAGAAAGTCCTTGATATGCAGCCTGTCTTGCAGTGTGGTTGACATACTTAGTGGCACTCTATTGTAGAAAATAGTTTTTACCTTTCCCAACAGTTATCTATCTGTTGCAAATAGCCTGTTGGTGAGCATTGGGATGTTAAGTCCACTTCCCTTCTCAGTGCTGAGATTTTTGTCTGATTTGAACCTACACAAGTCTTAAGAAAGCTCTCGCAGTTTCTGTGCATTCTCATGTGCATCAGTCCTGATGTGCGGGAAGGACACTTCCCCTCCAGTCATTTGCCACTTCTGGCTCTTACAATAGCTCCGCCTCCTCTTCCTCATGGTTCCCTAATCCTTGAGGGAAGGTTTGATAAAGACATCCCATTTAGGACTGAGTGCTTCAAAGTTTCTCACATTGTCCATTGTGGGTTTCTTTGTTAATTACCATCTACTGAAAGGAAAACCTTCTTTAATGAGGGTTAAATGATGCTCTGACAAATGGGTATAATATTACGTCACTAGGAGTAATTGTATTGCTATGCTCGTTAGCAGAATAATAGTAGTAGGTTTTTCTCTAAGGAATGACTTAGGCTCAGGTCCTTGCCCACTTCAATATGTCATATAAGGGTTCTGTCTCATGTAGTAAGCCTTAAATCCAATGAAAAAGTATTTTTAGTGGATTTCTTCATGCATTTACCTAACTATTTGTGCCACTATTACACCAGCATATCTCACAGGCATGTTTCTCTTTTTTTTTTAATTTTTTTATTTAACTTTTATTAAATACACTTTATTCCTTTTGTATCCCCCCATAAGTCCCTCCCTCCTCCCCTCCCAGTCCCACCCTCCCCCCCCTTTCTGCATGCATGCCTCT
>REGO01000192.1:594713-607436 GCA_010120015.1 Rhombomys opimus
CATTTGCTCAACCATGTTTGTAGCAGCTTTATTTGTAATAGCCAGAAGCTGGAAACAACCCAGATGCCCCTCAACTGAGGAATGGATGCAGAAACTATGGTACATCTATACAGTGGAGTATTACTCAGCAATGAAAAATAAGGAAATCATGAAATTTGCACGTAAATGGTGGGACCTGGAAAGGATCATCCTGAGTGAGTTGTCCCAGAAGCAAAAAGGCATGTTACTCTTAGAGGTCACAGGGTTTATATAAACTGATGATTACTTTTCTCCTCAGGAAGCAGGCAAGCACCTTCCAGAACCCTGCACCCCAGTCAGTAGGGATAAAGCTTTAAACCGCCATGTTTGGTAACATAAGCAAGTGTGTCTTCAGCAGTAAGGCCAGGATATGGAGAATACCCAGAAGCCTTTACAATAGTCTGTGACGGTTAGGGATGTATGTGTGTTGGGGGAAGGACCCATTTGGCAACAGTTCAGCAATGTATAACCCACTCCTGGAACTGGAGATTTTATTTGGTGGCATAAGGTATCTAACTGAAGCACTGTGTCCTCCATTATATGGTGACTCCATTTAAATCCCTTTCGTGTATGAATATATTTTAGTTATCTTCTATAGAAGTAGGCTCCCATGTGGTTTTTAAGAAGGCCTTTAGTATTTATTGTCCTTCTCCATATTTCTTTACCTGGTGCTCCCGTCTCATTATCTATTCTTCCTTAATCCTCCTATTTTGATTTCCTTTTATTTTTCTCTACTTCCCCTTCTTTGAAAGGTCCCTTCCTCCTCCCAGGTTCCTTGCATGCTACCTGACCTCTGTGGTTACACAGATTGGAGCACACATATCTAAAGTTTAAAAGCTAACATGCACACTCATAAAAAAAAAAATTGTATTTGTCTTTTTGGGGATTTTGTGTTACATCACTCAGGATGATTGTTTCTAGTGCTGTCCATGTACCTGTTGATTTATTAATTTTATTTTTATTCAGAATTGAGTATATTTTAGTGTAAATATACCGCATTTTTCTTATTCAGTCATCAGTTGTTGGACATCTAATCCATTTCCACTTTCTGACTAGTATGAATAGAATCTCAAGGATCATGAATTCTTTCATACATAAAATTATGGATATAACCTTATATAAAAATATATACAGAATTATATTTAAATATATAATTTATATATAAATTATATGTTATATATAATTCTATATATTTTACTTTTTCCACATATGTACATATGTGTATAAGTGTGTGTGCATGTTCACATATGTGTATGTATGTAAATTTTCTTCATTCTCCTCTTCACAAAAAACCCAAATTTGTAAAATTACTACTATGCATACATAAGAAAGTCAAAAGTCATTCAAGAAATTCTCCCAAATGATAACACTATGGAATATTTTTTAAATATTTCTACTATTTTAAATAATTATCAGCATTTGAAAATATGCATATTATATTCATAATAGAAGCACACTATGCTAATTTTTATAAAAACTTGATTTGTTGCAATTTCAGCTCAAATCAAAATTATGGCTTCCTGCCTGTTAGTTGTCATTTCAGGATTTCAAGGAAAATGAAACATGACATGTTTGTTTTACTTTCTTGAGAACATTTTTAAAACATGCCTGCATGAAACTACTTCTTACTTTTATTTTATTTTTCAAATAGTATTTAACACATTTCAGATGACTTTTTTACTGATTGTGAACTGACCTTTTAGTGTAGAGATCTAATTAGCACAAGCCAGACAGTGTCCTCTGGTGAGTCTTCCGCGATTTTTATTTTACATGTTGGAGTGTTTGGCCTACATGTTTGTATGTGCTACTTGTACATGCCAGGTGTCTGCAGAGCCTGAAGGAAGGCATGAGATCTCCTGGAAGTGTAGTTTCTCATGGTGAAGAGCTGAGAATCAAACCTGGGTCTTTTGGAAGAGGATAAAGTACGCAACCACTAACCATCTTTCTCACAGATTTCTATGACAGTTAGCCCTGGTGATGGAAGTGGATTTGGGCTAACAGTGCTCTTTAAGAGATGCTCTGTCCTTAACCATAACAACAGCCTAGCTGGCATCTTTTCACTCCTTTGTTACTCTTACTTTTCTCAATTCTTTACTAATATCATCAAAAAGCATGTTTTGTTTTGTATTAAAAAAAATTGCTTTTTAGGCTACAGAGGAGGACATTTCAACCAGTCCTGATAAACTAAGGTAAGATGGAAGGGGAGGAGGGGCTCCCCTATAATTGGACTTAGAGAGGGGCATAGGAGGAGATGAAGGAGAGGATGGGATTGGGAGGGAAAGAGGGAGAGGGCTACAGCTGGGATACAAAGTAACTAACCTGTAATTAATATAAAAAATGAAAATTATATACAAAAATTGCTTTACTGCCTGGTCCAAGCCCCTTCCCTCTTCTCATTCCAGTCCTTCTTTCATGCTCCCCTATTTTTCTCTCTCATTCTCTCAGAGAAAGGAGGTCCTAAGGAGTACCAACCCACACTGGCCCTGGAAGGAGGGAGGATGCTGCATGGAAGAGGATGTTGGAAAGATAATGTGGGTGGGGATCACGTGTTGAAAGGACAGGAGAGTGAGGAAGAGAGGGAAGGACCAGGAGCGAGAATGGAAATCTATGTGGCGCATCTCTTGCACAGGGAGACCTCCAAAAGTCTGTGGGGTAATTTTGACTGAAGTTTCCATCTCCTATAGCCAGTGAGACTTCCAGTGGAGGGAAAGTGTCACCAACTCACGCATAAAACCTTGGACTCAAATTTTGTGCTGCCTACAGGAAATGCTGGGATAAAGATGGAGCAGAGATTGAGGGAATGGCAAACCAATGACTGACCCAATTTGAAATTCACCCCACGGGAGAGAGTCAACCCCTGAAGCTATTAATGATATTCTGCTGTGATAACAGACATGAGCTTAGTGTTACTGTCTTCCAAGAGGCCTCTTCCAGCAGCTGACGTGAAGACGGAGCCCCACAAACAATGGCCAAGCTCAGGGAGGTTTGTGGAAGCGTGGGAGAAAGGATTTAGGGAACTAGAGGGGTCGATTAGAGTTAGAGTGGCTTATAGGCTGTGGCAATGAATGTCTAATGATAATATGTTCAGGTACTTGTTCAGTCTCTGTGGCTGGATGTCTTAACTGTTTTTGTTTGTTTGTATATAACTTAATCCTCAGGAAGCAGTGTCTAATACCAGTGAATCAACAACTTCTCATGAAGGAATGATCTTTCTAAAAAGAGAGGACAAGCTGGAAAAAACAAGCATTTTCTTCTTCCATGGCGGATCTTTTCACCGTAAAATATCCAGATTTATAATGGAACTTTCTACTTGAAATGATTCAATTAAGAAGGGTATACTCAAGGGTATACTCAGGGTATACTCAGTCACTTATGTTTTGGTATACTCAAGGGTATACTCAGTCACTTATGTTTTGGTTAATTCCATATGTAGTAAAGTTGACAATCAGGAAGAGATATTGCTTATGGACATAGCAACAAGTCATTATTGGTTCAATACTGCATTCATTTAGCAGACTAGTAGTAGTAGGTTTTTTCCCTAGCCAGCAACGGTCTAGCTATGCCTTCTTGTCCTGATAATGATGGCAGGTATTTTATCTTGCGGAGCAGGACACATATCTAAAGTAGTTGGTTACTTCCATGATGATCGTGCCAGTACTGCACCATTAGCCAAGTCTAGCTAGGGCAGTCATTGCTGGAGTTCACTGAATTCACAGCCTTGCAACAGTGGTTATTACTTTTCTCTTCTGGTAGCTTTCATAGTGCCTTACATTACTGCAAAAATTAGCCAGTAGTCATTAAACTTCAGTGACAGAACCACCTTGATTAGAATCATGCTATGTTCTATTACCCAAGTATGTGATGTTTTGGACAATTAGGTCTTAATATCAAGTTCTAGAGGGTAATCCTGAGCATTGGCTTGTGAAGTTAAAGGTCTTTAGGTATCTCAATGATGAACAATTCCAAACATAACAACCTATTCTTGGTACTGGGCTTACAATTTGTTAGTCTATGGTGCTGGTAAGGGCATTGTTTCCCCAATATGATGTAAATCCTACATTAAAATATTTCATGTATCTCTATAAATAGATTTTTAGGAAGGTTATATAACTGTATGCATTGGTATAATGGTTCAAAAGCTTAAGTAATGAATATGAAAGGTGAAATTGTGGTATAAAAATGAAGGGAAGGATAAAAAAGAAAAATACTGGAAAGCATAAGTAACAATAAAGACTGAGAAAAACGTATTTGGTAATATATAAATTCTTCCTAAAGAAATCTAAAGGGAAAACATAGTAAAGGAACAGAATAACAGTAAATGTGGCCACTTTCATAAATTCATTTAAAATTATTACAAAACTAAAAATATTGTTATAAATGTGAGTTGCAGTGACAGCTAGAATATTTTAAGTCACTGTGGAAATCATAGATATGACCATGTTAAAAGTACCTATAATAGCACCAAGTGCAATTTTTTAAAATTAAATTATTATTTTTTAAAGTTAGAGTTTATTAACTTTGTATCCTGGTTGTAGCCCACTCCTTCATTCCCTCCCAATCCCACCCTCTTTCCCTCATCTCCTCCCTGTCCCTTTCGAAGCCCACTGATAGGAGAGGTCCTCCTCCCCTTCCATCTAACCCTAGCTTATAAGGTATCTTCAGGACTGGCTGAAATGTGCTCCTCTGTGGCCTAGCAAGGCTACTCCTCCCTCAGGGGGGAGGGGTCAAAGAGCCAGACATTGAGTTGTTACACCCATCAGAATGGCTAAGATCAAAAACTCAAGTGACAACACGTGCTAGAGAGGTTGTGGAGAAAGGGGAACCCTCCTCCATTGCTGGTGGGAATGTAAACTTGTATAACCACTTTGGAAATCAATCCTGCGATTTTTCAGACAATCAGGAATACTGCTTTCTCAAGAGCCAACTATACCACTCCTAGGCATATATTCAAAAGATGCTCAAGTTCATAACAAGGACATTTGTTCAACCATGTTTGTAGAAGCTTTATTTGTAATAGCCAGAACCTGGAAACAACCCAGATGTCCATCAATGGAGGAATGGATACATAAATTGTGGTACTTTTACACAATGGAATACTACTCAGCAATTAAAAACAAGGAAATCTTTTTTAGGTGTATAGATTTCATTATGTTTATCATATCTTATAGGTCTATATAAGTGAGTATATACCGTGTTTGTCTTTCTCCTTCTGGGATATTTCACTCAGAATGATGTTTTCTAAATCCCACCATTTGCCTGCAAATTTCATGATTTCCTCCTTTTTGATTGCTGAGTAGTATTCCATTGTGTAGAAATACCATAATTTCTGTACCCATTCTTCCGTTGATGGACATCTGGGTTGTTTCCAGGTTCTGGCTATTACAAATAAAGCTGCTATAAACATGGTTGAACAAGTATCCCTTTTGTGTACTTGAGCAAGCTTTGGGTATATACCTAGCAGTGGTATAGCTGGGTCTTGAGGAAGCACTATTCCTAATTGTCTTAGAAAGCGCCAGATAGCTTTCCAGAGTGGTTGTACCAGTTTACATTCCCACCAGCAGTGGAGGAGGGTTCCCCTTTCTCCAGAGAGCGGACATGGGGTAAGAGGATCAATCCTCGTTTAGAAAGACAGATGGGATGTGCATTGAACGCATGACAGGGGTCTACTGAGCGCATCTGAAAGCCTCTAACTAGCAGTGTTTTCAAAGCAAAGACTCATGACCAAACCTTTGGCAGAGTACAGGGAATCATAAGAAAGAAGGGGAGTTAGTCTGATGGGGAAAGGATAGGAGCTCCACAAAGACCAAATATATCTGGGCACAGGGTCTTTTCTGAAACTGACATTCAACCAAGGACCATGTATGGATATAACCTAGAACCTCTGCTCAGATGTAGCCTGTGGTAGCTCAGTAACCAATTGGTTTCCCAAAGTGAGGGGAACAAGGACTATTTCTAACAGGAACTCAATGAAGATACCTGATAAAACAGGATCAGATGAATGGGGGGAGGTCCCCCCCTATCAGTGGACTTGGAAAGGGGCACAGTAGTGATGAGGGAGGGAGGGAGGGACTGGGAGGGAATGAGGGTTCGGGGCACGGCTGGGATACAGATTTAATAAAATGTAATAAAAATAAAAAAAGAAAAAAAAGAAAAAAAAATAAAAACAAGGAAATCATGAAATTTGCAGGCAAATGGTGGGAACTAGAAAAGATCATCCTGAGTGAGTTATCTCAAAAGCAGAAAGACACCAAGTTCAAATTAGCCATCTCCTTTAAAAGATAATCTTTTCTATGCCATACATATCTTGAAGTCTGTGAAAACGTTTCCAAAGAATTAGTCAAATGATAGCAAACACAAAATAGTCTTTACATTTTTGATTGATTTATTTGACAATAATTATGATTTGAATCATGAATTAAAATTATTCCATGTCCAAGGGTAGAGATTGTGAAATAGCTTAGTGTTAGTGTGTCTTATGTGTTATGAGAGAGTCTTGTATAGAATAACTTAAAAGACATTTTCATGGAGTCGAGAAACTAAGAAACAGAGGTATCAGATGAATTTGTTATTTTAGTCAAATAACAAGGCCAGTGTATGAATTCATTTATACAGTTTCTTAAAATATTTATGTCTGCCTTCCACTGCCTGGGCATGATTTAGCATAAAGGAACAAGTGTTAGAATCATCACCAAAATTCTAGGTCAAAGATACAAAGGAATGTATAAAATCAGTGCAATCTTGTTCTCCTGGAAGAGTAGCGCTCTGAACATCTTGGAATTTCTTACTCTAAAATAAAAAATACCAAATAAAATATAGGTAAGGTAATCTTTAATAAGAGATGGCACAGTAGGACAGCTACAGAAATATTCTGAAAGCTAGAAATAAAGGTAGATCCCGGAGTAGATAAACCTGGTCACCACCAGCTGGCAGAAACACCTGGTGTCAGGAGAGACCACAGCTTCAATGATTTTCAGATTTTTAAGTTTTATTTATGTGTATGTGTCTATTTAAGAATCTGTGGATGACTGAAGAAGCCAGAAGAATGGATAGAGCAACTTGACTTGAAATTACAAATGTTTATGAGATGCCAACAGAGGCGCCAAGAATGGAACTCAGAACTCAGGTCTTCTGTACAACTAGGAATCACTCTTAATCACCAAGCACTTTAGCTGTTCCCTTAACATTCTATTTTAACGGGAACAAGCACAAAAGAGGGGAGGCTTTCTCCATCAGTGAAAATACAACATTTGTTTAATGCTCAGATTTCTGAATTTGCGTTCATTATTCTGCATGTTGTGGAAACCGCCAACCATAAAATTATTTCCTCGCTATTTCATAAGTGTAATGTTGCTGCTGTCATGAATCATAATGTAAATACCTGCTATGCAGGATATCTGATATGCGACCCTTGTGAAGGGCTTGTTTGCTCGCCAAAAGTGTCACAAGATTCTGGTTTTGGCTGATTTGTATGAATACACCACTCAGTGTATGCATCTTAGCGTTCTCTCCATTAAAACATAATTATATTATTTCCTTTATAACTTATAAAATTGTAAATATCTTATGTTGCTTTATCTATTAGTACACATAATTAAATCAAACTGCACTGTAGGGTATTATGTTAAACCTCAGTGTATATGAGCACTTGTTACTCATTGCAACAGAAACTTCCTTGAAATTTATGCTTAACAGATCACCTGAGAATGCAAACCTACACATGCCCGTTCTTCACCACATATGGAAGATAAATGGTAAGAGTCTGTAATAAATTAACTAATTTAGAATAACAAATACAAAATATTTTATTTTAATATAATATTTTATATGCATACATATAACTATATATGATTAGGCAGTTTGTGGTGGTTAAATATAGCTAAAATAAGCTTAATATATAGAGAAGCTACATATCTAAATAGAAAATATCAAAATAAGATTAGGCTTTGAAAAATGGAAAGTAATGCATCTTTGCTGAAACATCTGCAGATGATCTGAAAATGGAAGTGATATTCTTAGAATATAGTGTTGAATGAGCCTAGGGGGTGATGGTTACAGAAATTAACAGGAGTCTGCATGGAATGCTATAGTGGTTTATAAAAGCTATTTAGGCAGTGGGTAGAGATCACACATCATGAGTCAGACAAGTGTGTCCATTTATGAAAACTCCAGTACCAGCAGGATGCCATCATACTGGAGAGAATTCAGAGAAGGGCTACATAAATGATTGAGGGGTTAAAAGGGTTGATGTGAGATAAGATTAAAATCAACTAAATATGTATGGACTCTCCAAATACAGGCTATGTCACCATGAAATGAGGCGCTCCCACAGAAGAAAAGGGAAAAAAAAAAACTTTTCAAAGAAGTTCAAGCAAAGGCTATTAGAAACATTCAGAGCAACACTAACATGGCAAGGTTAAGGCTGAAGAACGGCTCCCTGTGGGCAAAACAGAGATTATGTGTTCTATTTTTCCTCTCTCTAGACACATTTTGCAAAGTGAAGAAGACAGTATAATTTAAAACCAGGTTTTAGTTTCCACATTTTTAACACTAGAAGTAATGACGACTTTCTTTTTAAAGATTTAAGTTTTGATTGGCTAGTTGTATGTAGCTCTACCTATTTAAGTGTTATTTTAAACTATAACACATCATATAGCACACACACATGAGCATGCACATACACAAATGTGTGTGTCTGTATTGCACACATACATTTTTCACTAATTTAACAAAGGTGATAATAGGAAAGTATAATACACTTAGGTTTGATAAATTTATTAAAAAGTGTGATCATGTAATACAAAAACTTGAAATTCCAGTGGTTTCTGATCTTGAGAGTGTATAGTCTTATGAAGAATTGACAGTAAGGTACACAGTAAAATACGAAGAAGGTTGTGATCTGGACACACACTAAAGGAATTGGAATTCCCAGGTATAGAGCTGAAAAACTTTGGGGAATAAAACAAAAGATTTGGCACAGACTGTTACAGCTACACACAAAGTGACAGACACTGAACACAAAGGACTGTGTGGGGCAAGGATTCCAGCCATGAAACACAGAATGTGAGTGACACAACTATCCAGCCTGTGGCAAAGGACCCGCATGGCCTAGAGCAGCAGAAGAAAGAGACAAGTGTATGGTACAGAGAACTTGATCAGAACACTTTATCAGTTTATTCGTGGAGGATGAGAGCTGAAGGCACAGGGTCAAGTTGTTTTCTAGACTTTCATCATCAGCCTATTACAGCAAGGCCTGCACCTTACAGCAGCCGGACAGATGTAGGGAGCACTACTGTTAGAAGTCTGTTGGGATCCTACGTTATGAAAAGCCAACAGACCTTCAAGGTCCCTTCCACTCCCAGAACCCCTCAAGTCAGAAAGGAAGAGAGGAAGAGAGGGCAAAAGAGACAGGAAAGAGAGAAGGAAGAAAGGAATGGGGCAAACATATATAAAATGGTACTTTATACATGTATATACACACAGACATTTAGGAACTATCAATGTTTCAGAGAGTTTTACTTTCCTGAATGAATTAGTTGTATACCCATAACTGTAAAATTTTCATTTAATGGAAATTTGAAGAAAATATAATTTATATCTGTTCTAAATACACAGGAGTGAGTCTATGGATAGATAGCAATTTAGATAAATGAATGAAATTGAGAATATCAGAAAAATTTGAGACAAATTTATAAAGTGCCCAAGTAGGCTCCAGGCCATCACTTGCAGTTTCTAGTGCTGACTCCTACCTTGTGCTAGAGCTGACACCAAGGGTAAAATGCATTTGGAGATGCCAGTTTCCTTCCAGGGTTTTGAGCTGTGCTTTGGCGGATGTTAGCTTATTTTAGAAAAAAATATCTTAATAAAAAAACGTTCTTGATAAATTTAATCAATTATTCTAAAGTTACATGGTTTAGATATTAGGTAATAGATTTTTAAGTTACAACATTATCTGGTTAATGAGTTATGTAGAAAAGGTCTTTCCTCTCTCCCCAACCCTTCTCAATTCATTCTGTCTTCCTCTCTCCTCATCTTTCTATCGCCATGGGATGATAGTCTTCCACACTGGAGACAGCTCTTTCCTTCTCAGTTAAGTCTCTCTGGAAACATTGTCTAAGACACCCCAGAGCATGTAACACCAATGCCCTATATATTTATTTTTCCAACAAATTAACTATTGAAATTTAGCATCACACTCTCCAGTGGGAATATAACTCTGAAGAATAGATAAAATCCTATGTATTTGAGAGAATTTGTTTTGCTTTATTTTTCTAGTTATCATGCTGTTTTGGCCAGTTTTTAGTTTGTATAATATTACACTCTAAGCATTGACCTCAAATAACAATTATATTACAGAAAGAAAATATACAGAAAACAGTTCGAGAAAACAATTTAGATATTGTATATCTCCTTAAATAATTCTGTTTCTGTAAAAAAACGTTGTTCATGGATGACACCGTTTAATCAAATTTAATAAAAGTTTTATCTAAAATTCTTCAAGTACAATGGTTTCTGATATGACATTCTAAAAGGAAAATTCCATACCTGACCCCAGAAACTAAAGACATATGAAATCACTATTGGTGTACATAAAACACTATTCTATTTTATGTTTAGAGATTGGTCATGCTCTCAACTATTTCCTTATGCACACAAATTTTCTGAAACCAAATAATTCCAAACCTTAGGCTCTTCTGATGGCCACCCTTTTAGATAATTTCAGATAATGGTGTATATGTATTTCACAGATGTGACACAGCTTTAATAGTCACGTATTGCACTGATTTCTTCACTACCATTTCAGCCATAGAACACCCATGATACATACGGCCAAAACTGTTTGTTGTCTTAAAGTATGCACATTCTAGTAACAATATTTTTTAGAATGGTGAAATATGACCCTTGTTTGAACCTTAAATGTATCAAGTAATAATTAAATTAGTGGTGTAGACAGACTGGGAGAAAACGTCCCTAGCCTGTTCAGAATATATCTAAGGTTCTATGTTTAAATAATCTGAACACAAAAATGTCTCTTCTTTACCATTCACAGTTGGGTTTTGCTGCCATCACTGTCTGCTATAGACTGAGCAATTTATAATCAAGGCGAATCTATTGCCTTTGGATCTGGAGCTGGGAAGTCTAATGTGCCAAGGCTCGAGTAGACTTGATATCTGGCGAATTCCTGGTGTCTGCTGTCTACATAAGACTGTGCTTGCTGCTGACATTTACATGGAGAAGAGCAAAAGGCCAGAAGAGCCAGTGTGCTCCTGAAGGCTCTGTATCAAAGCACTGAACTGCATGTTGAGAGGAATCCCTCATATCCTATTAAACTGGAAACTAAACTCCAATATGATATTTAGAGGGGACAAACAGTAAAATGACAGCATTTTCCTATGATTTAATTGTAAGAGCAAAAAGAGATCCGTGGCTCTGAGCCAGAACCCTCATTGTCTTCTGACACTTAGAGATTTGAGCAACCTGCTGACCTCTCTTAGTTCATGTGTGAAATGGCTTGGCCATGACCAGCTTCTAATAAGACTGTAAAATGAGAATGCCTCAGTGAGACTAGTGTAAAATGATTGAAGCATTGACATGAGTAAAGTCCCAAAGAAATGATGACACTGATAACGTAATTACTATTTTAATGCACTATTTTTAGAAAAGCATATTATTTATTTATCATTATGTTTTTTGTGGTGCTAAATATCAAACTTAGCACTTGCACATGCTAAGCAAACAATTTCAGACTGAGTGATAATCACAGAACAAAAGTTTTTGAAGCGCTTCACCTCAAATTGGTTGAAGCAAAGGGTAAGACAAGAGAGTCAAAGTTATTCTTGTAGGTGTAGAATTTATTTTAATTTTTGTCTTTAAAATAAAGACAAAATTATCTTATTTAAAATTTTAACCTTTTTCCTTATTGTAGTTGGTAGAATTTCTAAAATAGCCTTCAAAGATGCTTTTCTTAATCTGCAGAAGTCATGAATACAATGATCTGCCACTCTCATCCTTACATTACCTATCGCGGTTATAATCAACTGAGCTCTTTAAAGCAGAGATTTAAAAAAATTACTTATTACAATTTACTCACTTTGTATAATATTTATTCACTTTGTATCCCTTTGGCATCTCCCTCCCTTGTCTCCTCCCAGTCCCACCCACCCTCCTTCTTCTCCCCCTGTGCCCTTTCCGTAGTCCCCTGATAGGGGAGGGCCTCCTACCCTTCTATCTGACCATAGCTTATCAAAGCTCATCAAGGCTGGCTGCATCATCTTCCTCTGTGGCCTGGCAAGGCTGCACTCCTCAGGAGTAGGTGATCAAAGAGCCAGACACTGAGTTCATGTCAGAAACAACCCCAGTACCCCTTACTAGGGTACCCACTTGAAAACTGAGCAGTCTGTGGACTTCCTTTGAACAGGGGGTCTAAGTCCTCTCCATGTATGGTCCGTGGTTGGAGTATCAGTCTCTGTAGAGCCCACCCCCCACCCCCCCGCCCATGCCCAGGTATTTTGACTATGTTGATCTCCTTGTGGAGTTCCTGTCCCCTCCCAGGTCTTTCTATCTCCCTCTTCTTCCATATGGATCCCGGCACTCTGCTCAAAGTTTGGCTATGAGTCTCAGTATCTCCTTTGATATCCTGGTGGGTAGAGTCTTTCAGAGGTCCTCTGTGGAAGGCTCCTGTCCTGTTCCTTGTCTTCTCCTACTTCC
>REGO01000192.1:608326-621138 GCA_010120015.1 Rhombomys opimus
AAAAAAAAACCAAAAGACTACATTTGTCATGCAAAAACAAATTATAAATTTTAATTTTTTATTCATTTGGATTTTAAGTATTTCTATTAAATTAATATTAACACAAATATTTTGTTACTATGATAATGTTTTACTAATATTACTAAACATTTTACTTGGGTCATGTTACTAATTTACCTCTTTCTAGACTCAATACTGTAATGCTTGATATAATATAGGTTTAGAAATTCAGTGTTCTTGTCATCAACCTTGTTTGTTTGCAGACTCTTCTAATTTCCATCTTACCTCCAGGCAATAACCTTCGTATCTCCTATGCCTCGAGGCCTATTTTCTTATCACATCTCTACTAGAAGCCACTGTCAACTTCTCCTTGACTGTATCAGAGCAACCTCTGTCCCACGATTAGCCAAATAATAATTCATTCAGAGAAGTAGCATGGTGATGTCATTGGATGTCGTACCATAAAATTCTCTCTTTTAGAAATACTTTAATTTTCAAAGAGTTCAAAATGAACTATTGATTTCTTATACAGTATTAGATTTTCTTTCATCATTTGATGGTATTAATGAAGTTTATTTCAGTGGATTTCACTTTTTTGTCTAACTTTCCTTTAAAAAGTAATAAAATTATAGAATTTCAATCAATTAGTTTGGCAAACAGTTTGGTCATGTGTAAATAACACTAATCATATAAAAATAATGACAAAGCATTTGCTTTCTGGTATGCTGTAAACTCATGCAGGTTCTTTCAGAAGATTCTACTTTATTATGAAAAGATAAGAAGAAACCTAGCTCCAAGAGCCATTCCTCACCATTCATATCAATGACTATTTTTATTATGATTGGATCATGCACTTTTTTATACTGGCAGTGGTCATTTTTAATGTGCCTGCTGATTCATAGTTACTTAACAAAGCATGAAGACTTCATTAATTGCTTATTATCAAAAGTTTTCTGTTTTATTAGGTAACAAGTGACTTCCTTCCATTATACTGGCTTGTGCATATCTCTTTGTGATAGAAATGAATGCATACAGCTTTGCAGGAGACTCCCTCATAGACTGTGTGGCCTTGATATCTGTCTTTTGTTGATGACTGACGCTGTCATAAATGGACACCCAGTGCCCAAAGTACTTTGGCTGGAATTCTGGTTGGAGTTCAGGCAGCAGAGAAAGGAAGAATTTAGACACGTGAGAAGTAAATGCACTGTTTCCCTTTCTTAAAGTTCTTCAAAATAGAGCTGTTCTCAGGAGACTTTAATAAAATCTTAGGTTTTTGTAAACTGATCAGAAACCCTTCCCAAAATAGTGTGGATGCTCCACAATGCTACTCAGCGTTGCAATGCATTGTTCTCATAACTATGTCTTCTAGACTGCGGTTCAATATTCAAACGCTGTGTTTTTCAAGTCTTAAATTCTTATGATAACTAACGTTCAGATCCAAAGTCAAATTTACAGTTTTTTTTAAATCCCATTTGCTCCTTCACACCATTTTTAAGACTTAAACTGATTTCTGATACTGTTAATATAGTAATAAATTCTACACTTGAACATGTATTAGTCTAATAGCTCACGAGTTAATGATGAACAAATTTAACCTACCTCAATATTTGGGACATCATTTTAGAAAAAAAAAAATATCCCCAAAGTCTTGACTGAAGGAAAGGACCAAATCAGCCCCTTATAATCTTCTATGCTATGATAGTGCATTGAATACAAGAGAGCTGATGGGTAGTTTTAAAAAATGTCCTGACAGAGTCAAGGTGATGGCCATTTTTAGCTGCCCTGCTATCCATCACCTCCTTCAGCCAAGCACACTCCATCATATGCAACAGCCTCATGAATTTATGCATCAAGCTGTGCAGCCAGTCGTGCCGAGGGCGCTGGTGACAAGTGAAATTGCTGTGCGCCTCATTTAGCTGTTTATTGCGCCTGAGTACGTGTTGCAGCTGTCATCCCACGATGGGATGATAGTGCTCGTTAATAGACAAGACAGGCAAATAATGATGGAGGCCACAGCAAGAGATGCTCATCTGCCAATGGGCTCTGAGCAATATTACAAACATCCACAAAGTTTTCCATCAAAAGCATCCCTGTAAGAAAATAGAGAGAGCACGGCTGTTCTTCATGGGACTAACAATAGAAATTAAACTTCTGAACAAAAAGTGGAGCCCAATGGATCATGCAACTTAAGACTGGCATTTGAGTTTCCATACTAGACTTCCCTTTTAAAAGCATCAGAAAGCACCCGGCACTCAGGTCTTATCTCACTGTCCATGTTGATTGTATTTCTATCACACAACTCAGAATTAAACCTAACCCAATAAACCATTCGATCTGCTGTCAACCACAACACCCCGAATCTGCAAGTGTTATTTTTCAACTCTTTGAAAACTTGTGTCATGCATTTAAGATTTTGAATTCTTGTCTTCCAATTCTTTTTAGTAATTCAGTGGAAAGCAAGTTGAAATAGAAATATTCAATCTTTAGATTTGAATGGAATTTTCTTTTGTATGAAATTGAATTATACTTCGCATTCATATCTTGGCACATAGCAAAGAACCTCTTAATGAAATCTCTTGCAGATGAAAGTCTGTTAAACAACTGACTTTCATTTCCTTCTTTCTCTGGATGTGTGCTACTTAATCTTATGGGTTTTCTAGTGGCTGATCAGCAAGTGCCTAAAGTGTAAGCTAAAATATGAACCTTTGTGATATTACCAACAGGCTATTCATTTGAAGACTAGACAATGTAAAGTGATAATTAACACATTTTATACAATGAAACAGGATATGCTCTGACACTCTTACAGATTTTTATAAACAAAAGAAATAATCAAGAGAATGATAATTCAGTTCTTACTAACTGATAGTTGAACCTCAGCTATAGAAACATATATCAAAGTCTGAAATAATTATAAATACTGTATAATTCCTCAGAAAATTTGGGAATATGCATAAACATAAAACGAGACACCAAATATGTAAGTAATCCAGCAGGTACACACACACACACACACACACACACACACACACACACACTTGAGAAGGGGCTTTCATGGATATAATGTGACTGTTGCGTTTTTAGCAATGTCCATCTTAGAATTGGGGCCTACCAAAGACTTATCAGAGAAATTCTTTATAAGTATATCTGTAACTATCAATATTTACATAGAAATAATATGTTTATTAAAATTCTCGTGTGATGAAAGAAACAACAAAAATATTACAATAGGCTCCAGATATTAAGGATGAAGAAATCAGGTTCCAGAGAGGAGTAGAATGACCCAGTCGGGCTGATAGCATCTTTGGTGAACACACTCCTGGGATGCTAAGTCCTCCAAATCCGTGCACAAAGAATAATTCCTGCATCCTCATTGTGATGACTTAATGTATTTATTTAGCTAAGAATGAAGAAATGTTTTAGCTTCCCTTATGTATTAGTTTGGAACATTATTGTGACTAATAATCCATATGTATATTTATTTACATCTCTTTTATAAAAAGAGAGAAGGTCAAATCAAGGCACCGGACAAAGTCTTGGATAAGATGACAATGCCTGTATAATTAAAAATGGGGAGGTTATAAGGGGAAAATTCTCAGGCTAAGTCTAATTGCTATATCTGAATATAAATTTTACTACTGATTTAAAAAGCATGATTCATTCTTAAATGTGACTGTTGTCTTTGGGCCAAAAATTACTTCAGCGAAATGGATCTTCTCTTTTATGATGGGAATAAATGAGAAAAATACAAGTTAACTTACAAAAATGAAGTTTTATGATACTTATTTTATATATGTGTGTTTGTGTTACATAAAATAAGCCACATTTGTATTTATTTTTTAAGAACCATTTTTCTTTAAAACATTTGTATCTGTGAATCTTCTATTATTCAAAATGTATAGTAAAAATCATTTTTAAAAACTTTATTCAGAGTACTTTGCTGCAAGAAAACATGTATTTTCCTTAAGTCTGATAAACAGGGAATAGGCCAAGTGTGTCTACAGTAATCTACTTGGCGGTACCCCTGAATCATTATGCAGAATTATAGTCACATTTGGATTATACACTACAGCAGTGATTCAGCTCAGACTCTTAGTGTAAAATCCCAAGAATGAACATACAATAACTTTATGTGCTTTATTGCTTACTTTCTGTTTTGTTTTTGCTATGGAGTAATGTGATGAGAGCTAGTTTTCTGCTCCTCTGCATTTAAAAAAATACTGGTAATTTTTGTTGGCATTTTATAGAACTAATGGTCAGCAAATTTGAATATGTTGACCCTTTTTTCGAAATGGAGAAAAGATGAGTGTTACACAAAGTTTTATTAATGTTTTATAAAATGGTTGCTCCAATCAAAGGAACTGCCCCGAAAATTAAATTACTGGGTCTTCTCTAGAAATCAGCATAATATGCTCTGTTTAATTCAGTCATCTAAGATGTGAGAGTCTCCTTCTTCTCTCAGCTTTCTCTCCTTCACCTGGGGGCATCTGCTGATTAGTCTCTTCTAGAGGTTGTTTAATGACTATTTTACAGGAACTGTCAGCTTCGCAAAGCCCAATGGCACTGGGCGTCACTGTATTACCAGCCGTTTTACACAATTTGCCTGACTGTAAATCGGAGGTTTAGACATACAAGAAAAAGCTCCTATTTGACTTAATGACTGGTTGATGAGGGTTGATTAATCTTCCTCTTCTTAGATGTTTTGCTCATAAAGGTCATCTGTTGTTTGTTTATGCTCACTTTTCTGATTCTAGAAACCTACACAACAAGGGGACTATTTTGAGAAGAGCAGAAAGGAGCCCTAAGAAAATATTTGTCATATGCACTTTGGGATTTGGATTCAAATCCTAATTATACAACAGATGGAAAAACGTAGCCTTTGCATAAGCTTAGTGCAACAGCAGAAACTAAGAAACCTCTCAACTTAGTTAAAGAATATGATTGTGGTAGCTTTTTTTAATTTGAGGATGGGTTTATTTATTTTGTTATTATTTCCACTTGGGAAAATGTAGACCTTATTTTTGAATTAAGAAAAAAAATTCTTCCACTTACTTTCTCATCCATTTTTATTAAAGCAAAATAATTGATATTCTTATAATTGTCACTTTTTCATTTTTACTTAGGACATTGTTTTTGTTCAATGTTAAAAGCTCTATTTAATTTTTAAAAATTCATTCTTCTTATAAAGTACATTCATTCACTGTAAACTTAATATACATACAAATTTGTTTGCCTTGAATGGGCACTCGGGATATTTATGAAATTACTTTGGTCAGTTTTAATTTTTGAAATCTTTAAGGAATAAAGGATCAATAAGTGCACTAACAAATCAGATCCGGTCAACAGAGAATGACCTACGGTTACAAGCAATCAGCATGCAGATGGCGCAAAGGAAATAGATAAGTTTGTGACTTCACACTTTTAAAACTTACAACAGCAGAGTTATTCTTGTTCAAACAGAACACACAGCAGTTAAGTTCCTAAGGCAATTAGAAAAGAACAATCATTTGCTGTTGTTGCTGTTGTTTTCTGCATGAAGATTTCTAATATAAGTAACTAGAAGACGAAAGACCCAGGAGAAGTTGAGACAGATACATTGAGCAAACATGGCCATAAATCCTCCTCTTCCTTTAACCCTGTGGGTAATAGAAACGCTGAAAAAATAATTTAGAGCTGTAGCTATCCAAAAGAAAGTCTGTCCAGGCACACACAGACAGAGCCACATTTGTATGAATACTGTAAATCCCTACAGTAGGAGTTACCATGTAATGTAAGATGCCAACACATCACTTATGTTAACCCGTGACCATTATTTTTGTTTTGAATCTCAAGTTTGCAGTCCATTAACAGATGTCCAGAGAGCAAACACACATTTAAATAAAGCAATGAGTTAAATTCTGGTGTTCCCACAGTATATTATTTAGAAGGTATTTCATGGGACAAGTCTGGAAGCTTAACAGGGGCCCTCAGACAGCAATGGTAGAGCACAATTAATTTTCTACAAAGAGAGGCTTTCAGCTTTGATATCCAGACCTGGCTTCTCTTACTATAGTCTTTTCTTGGACTTTTGCTGCCTTGAATTCTTTGCATTAGTTTTCATTTTATGAAATTTTCTCCTTACAATGGTAGATGTTATTTTATATAAATCTTGATATTTCCTGAATATTCCATTACCTAGGATCATGTTGAACACTTGGTAAGTACTTAAAGAATGTTTGGCTTACACAACCAAAACATCAGGTGTTTTTGGTTTGTTTGTTTGTTTTGTTTTGTTTTTTGGTTTTTGGTTTTTGTTTTCACATTTGAGAGAGTCTCAGTAAAATGTTCTAAATCAGACCATCCCTTTTAGATCCATACTGCCTCCTACTGCCAAGCTGGAAGGAATGGTTTGATTTTACCTGGAGATGGAGATAATGGTCTCAGCTCCATCACATTGTGATTATCAAAGAATGTGCTTAAACTGAGATTTCAATTTCTTATCAGCAAACTTAAGGACTGGGTAAATTGTGAGGTCTGTGTAAATCGTGAGGTCTGTGTAAATCGTGAGGTCTGTGTAAATCCTGAGGTCTGTGCCACCACTGATGCTCTGGTTGTTAAGTTCTTAGCTACTTGAATCTCTGCTCTGCCACCCCCTGTCCATCAGCTTACAAAAAATATCACTTATAGCCAGTATTTAATGAGTTTGTACTAATGAAATCCACATTACTCCCTCTAAATCTTTTATTTTTTATTTTTTATTTTTTTGCAAATAGTGAAAATTAGGTCTTAGAAAGACTAAATGCTTTTTCAAGGAATTGCACTAACTGTAAGTTGGGTAGGTAAGATTCTGGCCCTAACCTCTGTGTGTTGATTGCTCTGTTTATCCCTCCCTGCTTTTGAGATTGTGTTGTGGCTCCTTTTTTTTTTTTTTTTTTTTTCATGTTGCTATCAGGATCACCCTCTTGTGTTAGACCTAGAATCAGTGAAGGTAACAACAGTAGTCTAGAGAAAAACCAACTGATTGTTTTGTTCTCAGAGATGAAGAGACTCCTATGATACTCCACACATATTCTTTCTCACCCTTTGGTGATCAGAGTCATGCATTTCTGAGACAGATGGCCAATGGACTCTGTGGCCGTAAAACAGAACTCAGCAAGCTGCTGGCACCAGGGCTGAACTTGTGACCTCAACATCATTTTCACCACACCCAAAGCAATTGAATTAAATAGCCAGAGAAAACCTCTGACATGCACCACATGACATAAAACACAGCCTTAGATGCGTTCAAGTATTTCTAAATCACTCATTCATTCAGTTTGTATTTCAATTGTTCACTTGAGGCTTGTACTTTATGAAACAGTGCACTGAAAACTGCAAAATAAATATGTAGTCTGGACCTTTAGAATTTAATGTTTAAGAGAAAAGAAAAAAAAATATTCTGGATCATGTGCTCCAAAGGAGGACAAGTCAAGCTTCATGACGTACAAAGCCTGAGTAATATCAGACCAGATGTGAAGTATCAGAAAGAGTTTAGAAGGTACTCTGGAAGGCACTCCTTCCCCCTAATCCTCACCAAGTCTATAGCATGCCTCTAGATTATCAACAGCCCCACGCCATCCCTTCACAAGGCAGCAGCTCCTAACCCTTTAATGACCCTCTCTAGAGTTTTCTCTGTAGGATGATCTTATTTTCATCTAACTCATGATAATGCTTAATATGAGGCTAGTTTTATGTGTCAAATGAACTGGTACAAAAAATGTCTGGATAGTGAACATAAGTGTTTGCATAATGTATGCTTTAGGGCGTCTTGGCAAAAGATGAGCATTAGAATAGTTTGGTTTAATAATGGCATCACAGTTACCAGGCAGGACCAATGCCATCTAGTCAGGTGAGAATTCAAAGTAAAAAGAAATAAAGATGAAATGAGTCACTCTGTTGAGCTGAAACATCTTTCCTCTCCTGCCCTTATACATTGTCTCACCTGGGCCCTACAAATAACCGCCTTTTTCTCATACAAGATATCGTAATTTTAGTTTCCTCTCCTTCTACTCCTCCTGGGTTTTCCACACTCTCTCTCTCCTCGGGATCCCCTCCCTCTTTGTCTCTCATTGGAGAAGAAGGGCTTTTAAGAGATAAATCTTTGATATGATAGTTTTTGCTTCATCTTATATTCTATTTTGTCACACTAGAACTTTTTCTATCAGACCACTTGTTCTCAGACTTGTAATTTCACACTGAGTTACATTGCTAGCTTTCTCAATTTTGCTATCATGAATGCATTCTTGCCTTCCCTAATCAAATGAGCCATTTTCTATCTATCATCTATCTGTCTATCTATCTATCTATCTATCTATCTATCTATCTATCTATCTATCTATCTATTCTATGTTTTCTATAAGTTTGTTTATCTGGATAATCCTGGATAATATACCAAGCTGTGTCTCTGAGTCCCCACTTACTCTAGTTGGGTGCCTTGATTCATTGTTGGATTCAGTCTTTCATTTGGGCTTATAACTTCCCTTGCTTTATTTGTTTCATTCTTCTGCTATGCACTCACATACCAGCTGAAGTTAAATATAAGTCTCCTGAGGTCCCTGCAATGTTTTACCTACCTTTTAACAGAGTTCAAAGTTTCAACAAAAACTAGGTGGACAAAGAACTCCAGAAACTACAATATTTTGAAGAGGCAAGCAGTATTTTGCTTTAAATGAAAAAAACAAAATTCTTATTTTAAAATTCAACCCAAGGTCAACTCAAGCAGTAAGTGCAGACCAAAAGATGGTATTTGACCTTTATGTAATGGTTAAGGAACAAATGGATGGAATGAGAGGCAAGAAATAGTTTCATTTTTCTTATAAGTCTATCATCCCTTTTCTTACTTATTTTCTTAAGGACTTCTCCAACTTCATATTTCTAAGACTCAAGAGTTAGACAAACTAAGTTAGCTGGAGAATGCAGTGTCTTGTTTTACTGTTTCTCCCCTTATTAATCTACTTTAGGGTATTTGTTTCGTTTTGTTTTTAAGAATTAAGTTCATGAAATAATTATTTTTAAGTAACTAAAGAAATATCTTTAAATGTACAGTGACTTTAAAAATACCATTAGCCCACAATTTTGGTTAATAATAAAACAATAGTTAAAAACAATAGCTTTTCCATAAATTTCACACCTTAGATTATAAATGAGCTGTAAGAAATGTTTAAGGTAATTTCAATATTATCATTATGAACACTATCATTTGTTCCTGTTACTGAAGAAAAGAACTCAGTTGTTTACTGTTGGCCATTTTCACCATTCTATCTTCATTTATATTATATTTATGACTGCATTTTGAAGGCCATGTCCCTACATATTCTTATATGTCAGATTCCTAAGGCTTATATAAAATAATGCTAGCTAAAACATCATAATGGTTTTAAAAGAATGAAATTCCTACCAGTAATTGCATATCACATAAAAAATAATTAAACACAAATTTGCTGGAAGGTTGTTCTTCATTGCCTTAGCACTAGAGCTTGGGACAGAGTGAAAGCCCACTTGACCATTTTCCCCTATAAAGACACAGATTGAGTCTTTAGATCTATAATGATGATGGTTTTAGGAAATTCAGGCAACAAAAGAGGTCACTTCTCTGGCATACCGCCAGATTTTTAAAACTACTATAATATGTTACTTCTGCCAAGTAAATGAAATCTGAATGCTGGATAAAGCATTTTTAAAAAAATAAAAAGAAACCCATGCTGACTAATAGGCGCTAATGTGTGAATAATAATTAATGCCATTAAATGGCTGGCGCTGTGAGAGTGAAATTTTTAGAAATCAAAACATTAATGTAGGGGGTACATACACATAAATAAAGCTTTAAAGTGGGAGAATATGAGTTGTAATACATAAAAATGTTTGTCAGTATACCAAATGTAGATTTCTCATTTAAGTTATAACAAACTTAATTATAGAAATTCTATAAATGTAAATCATTATTATTAACCTCACAATAGGACAAAATGGAGAGAAGGGACAAAGGAAAGGAAGCTGAGAAGAGGACAGAGTTGGGGTGGAGAGAAAGAAGAAAAAGAAAATGGGGAATTGATCAAAGGTTTAGTAGTATTAGCCATATGTATAATAAAGTCAGAAGAAAACTCCTCCACTTGCTAAGCATCTATTAGTTGTTTATGCAACTCTTGCCATACATCCATCCTAAACCTGACTGTCTAAACTTTTATTCTCTTTATAGGTCTATTTCTTTTCTCCTTTCTCTCCTATCCACATATCCACATATCACTTATCTAAATATAAAGGGATACCTTTCTCTTTCTTCCTTCCTTTCCTTCCTTTCTTTCTTTCTTTCTTTTTTTTTTTCAAATGATACAGAATAAAAGCTGAGAGCCCTATGAGCCTGAGTTGATCTAACATGAAGAATTAATTATTATTCTCTCTTAGAAACACTGCTGTGTCAAGGTTAGGGTTAAGGTCATTTACAAGGCAATGTAGAGGACAGCATATAATTTACAAACCAAAATCATTCACAGCTGATGGGGGTGGAAACCTTTCCATCAGAAATCTATACTCGTTTAGCTTTCATAAACAAATGCTTGTAAATGTATAAAAATATTGTAAGCTTAATTAAGAAGCACCAAATTACCCTCTCCTTTTGTTCACCTTTGAAAATATATTTAGTGGATGATGATTAGCAACCTGCATTGTTTATTCAACAGGAATAGGAACTGTAAATCACCTCATTCTAATGTGCTATCCTTTGCAGATGAAGATAACTCTATTGATTCACAATTAGCAGTACTGCATCTATTTCTTCTCATTTTTGGAAGGGGGTTAAAGTATTAATGACAAGAGGGCTCTCACTCCAGTTACTTTCCTCGTCTAATTTTTGCCTAACAAACAGCTTTCACCTAATAAAGATCAGAACAAAACGAGTAGCCCTTGATTGTGAAGCAGAATAAGCTCCTGTAATTTTGTTTTTCCTGTTACAAAGTGCCTGGAGAAATTTAGGAAAACTCAGACACTCATGGGTCACAGTGTTTGAAACACTTTTAGGTGATACTTTTATTCACCATTTCCACTTGCTGTATAATTTTCCCACAGAAGAATGTGTCCCTGAAAAAAAAAAAAAAGACTTGGGGTAAAAAAAGGATTGGATAATCAGAAGTCTTTAGAAAATACAAAAATTAAACAATATTTTCCATGAAGAACTGATCTGAGCTCTCAAGTGTAATATGTAAGATAACAGCCAGAGCAATATAGATTTAATATCTTGTTTAAGGGTATCCTCATAATTTCACTCCATTTCTCTCCTTCCTTCCTTCGTTCCTTCCTTCATTATTTCATTCCTTCCTTCCTTCTCTCCCTCCCTCCCACACACCTTCCATCACTTCCTTTCTCTTGTTTCTTTTTTTTTTAATTTTTTTTCTCTCTATGTGTGCATATGTCTGTGTGTATATGTGTATGTGTATAAATGGATGTGGCTTAGTAGATATTTCTGTAGACACACACACACACACACACACACACACACACACACACACACACGTGAGTATAAGTGTATTTGGAAGCCAGAAGGCAAAACTGGATGTTGTTCTTCAAGGAAAAAATGAATTAAACTGTAGGCTGTCATTTTTTTTTTCTGTTGACAGTGTCTTTTGTCCCATTTATTGATTGTTGATCTTAGAGCCTGTGCTATTGGTGTTGTGTTCAGGAAGTTGTCTCCTATGACAATGAGGCCAAGGCTCTTCCCACTTTTTCAAGATGTAGCCCACGGGCAGCTCAGTCTAGGTAACATGTGTGTTACCTAGTTAGGGGAGCAGAGGCAGTCACTGGCATGAACTTGGTTGCCTGCTCTTTGATAAACTTCCCCTAGTGAGGTGGCCTTACTAGGCCACAGAGAAAGAGCATCCAGACAGTCCTGATGAGACCTGATAGGCTAGGGTCAGATAGTAGGGGAAAAGAGGGAGGATGGTTAGGACCAGGAGATAAAGGAGTGGCCTACAGCTGGGATATTATAATTAATAATAATAATAATGAAGAAGCATCAAACTTTGCTTTTCTCAGTCAGTCTCTCTGAATAGAACCTGGGGCTCACTGATTAAGCTAGACTATCTGGCCAGAAGGATGCAGGGAACTGGCTGGCTCTCTGGGGAACCTCTCTGTCCAACCATAGGCCATGTCTGCCAGAAGACCAGTCATGCCATCCACCTGCAGACTTCTCTCTCGGTTTCCTCAGGCAAGCACCCTTTCACCAACCATGGGACACACCTGTAAGAACGTCATGCGATCCCCCAGAGGTCTAGCACAAAATAGGTGGAGACTTCCTGCTTAACCAGAGGCCACACAGGTCAGAAACCCAGAGAAGAAGCAGAGACCAAGGAACAAAACACACATCCAACAAATGGTAACCCCAAAATTAGCACTTAGACCTATAATCACCACAAACGGAGATTCGGAAATACCAAAATAAGAACACAGTCAGCAATATGCACAGTAAGATATCATCAGAAGAGACCAGCTATCTGATTACAGCAAACACTGGGTATGCCCACACAGCAGAAGCACGAGGAAAATATCTTAAATACAACAATTAAGAATAGTGCTTCCTCAAGATCCAGCTATACCACTCCTAGGCATATACCCAAAAGAGGCTCAAGTACACAAGAAGGATATTTGCTCAACCATGTTTGTAGCAGCTTTATTTGTAATAGCCAGAAGCTGGAAACAACCCAGATGACCCTCAACTGAAGAATGGATACAGAAATTGTACATCTACACAATGAAATATCACTTAGCAATGAAAAGCAAGGAAATCATGAAATTTGCAAGTAAAT
>REGO01000192.1:624210-716411 GCA_010120015.1 Rhombomys opimus
TCACTTATAAGTGGATACTAGGCCTATAAGATAGGATAACCATATTAAAATCTGTATACTTAAAGAAGCTAAACAAGAAGGAAGATCCAGGGTAAAATGATCAGTCCTCACTTAAAAAGACAAATGGGATGGACATTGGAAGTAAGAGAAAACAAGTAACAGGACAGGAGCCTACCACAGAGAGCCTCTGAAAGATTCTACCTAGCAGTGTAATCAAAGCAGAAGCTGAGACTCACAACCAAACCTTGGGCAGAGTGCAGGAAATCATATGAAAGAAGGGGGAGTTAGTAAGACCTGGAGAGGACAGGAGCTCCACAAGGACCAAATATACGTGGGAACAGAATTCTTTTCTGAGACTGGCCCTCCAACCAAGGGCCATGCATGGGTATATCCTAGAACCCCTGCTCAGATGTAGCTCATGGAAGCCCAGTATCTAAGTGGGTTCCCTAGTAGGGCGAACAGGGACTGTCTCTGACATGAACTCTGTAGCTGGCTCTTTGACCTCTCCCCTGCCCTCTGAGGGAAGAGCAGCCTAGCTAGGCTGCAGAAGAGGTCATTGCAGCCAGTCCTGAAGATACCTGATAAGTTAGGGTCAGATGGAAGGGGAGGAGGACCTCCCCTATCACTGGACTTAGAGAGGGGCAGGGAGATGAGAGAAGGCTTGTGGGATTCAGAGGGAATGAAGGAGGGGGCTACATCTGGGATACAAAATAAATAAACAGTAATTAATATAAAAAATTAAAGTTCAATTAAAAATACACAGCAAAGTACTTGCTAATGGAATACAGGAACATATCGAAAAGAATATCCATCATAATCAGTCAATGTAACGCACCATATACACAAACTGAAAGATATAATATGTGATCATCTTATTAGAGGCTGAAAACTGACAAAATCCACCATCCCTTTCTGATACAAGTCTTGAAGAGATTAGTGATACAAGAAATAATACATAAACATAAAAAGGCAATGTATACAAATTTTACAGCCAGTATCAACCTAAATGGGAATAAACCAGAACACTAAAATCAGGAGTAAGACAAAGCTGTCCACTCTCTCCACATTCGTATCTATTCAGTTTAGTACTTGAAGTCCTAGCTAAAGCAATAAGACAACTGAAGGAGATCAAGAGGATACAAGATGGAAAGGACAAAACAGAAGTATCACTATTCACAGATGACATGATAGTATACATAAGTGACCCCAAAATTCTACAGACAGTTCCTATAGCTAAAAAAAAAAAAGCAAAAAACTTCTACCAATGTGGCTGAGTACTAGATTACTGAAGAAAATCTTAGTAGCCCTTCTATAAACAAACGACAAACAGACTGAGAACAAAATCAGACACAACACCTTCACAATAGCCAAAAACAAAACAATATAAAATGTCTTGGGACAACCCTACACAAGTAAGTCAAAGACTTTTATGACACAAAGTTCAAGTCTTTGAAGAAAGAAAATTGAAGAAGATAACAGAAGTTGGAAAAGTCTCCCATGCTCATGGATCAGTATGATTAGCATAGTAAAAATGGCTATCTTACCAAAAGCACTCTGTAAATTTAAAGCAATCTCCATAAAAATTCCAATTCAATTCTTTACAGAATTTGCAAGCACAATACTCAATTTCATATGGAAAACAAACAAACAAACAAACACACTGAAAAAAACAAGGATAGCTAAATCAAAACAACCCTGAACAACAACAACAAAACCTCCCGAAGTTTCACTATTCCCGGTTTCTATCAGCACTACAAAACTATAGCAACAAACAAACAAACAAACAAACAAACATGGTATCAACATAAAAACATACATGTTGATCAATTGCATCGAGTCAAAAACCCACACACCTAAGGACACCTAATTTTTGATAAAGAAGCAAAAATCACACAATGGAAAAAAAAACAAACAAACAAAAAAACAAAAAACAAAAAAAAAAAAACTTCAACAAATAGTGCTGGTCTAACTGGATGGCTGCATGTGGAAGAATGCAAATAGATCCATATTTATCATCCTTCACAAAAACAAGTCCAAATCCAAATCCAAATCCAAATGGATCAAAGAACTCAATATCAAACCAGACACATCGAACTTAACAGAAAACAAAGTAGGGAATAACCTAGAAAACCTCTTCACAGAAGACAACTTCCTAAACAGAACACTCACAACAGAGGCCCTAGGATCCACAACTAAAGGGACTTTTCTAGTTCCATCCATTTGCCTGCAAACTTCAAGATTTCCTTGTTTTTAACTGTGGAGTAGTATTCCATTGTGCAAAATGCCCCACAATTTCTGTATCCATTCCTCGGTTAAGGGACATCTAGGTTGTTTCCAGAATCTGGCTATTATGAATAATGCTGCTAAGAACAGTTGAGCACATGTCCTTGTGGAATGGTTGAGCATCTTTCCAATATATGCCCAGTAGTACTATAGCTGGATCTTGAGGTAGCACTATTCCCAATTTTCTGACAAAGCACCATATTGATTTCCAAAGTGGTTGTTCAAGTTTACATTCCGACCAGCAATGGAGGAAGATTCCTTTTTCTCCACAACCTCTCGAGGGTCGTTTTTATTTGCATTTCCTTGATGACTAAGGATTTTGAGCATTTCTTTAAGTGTTTCCCTGTCATTCAATATTCCTCTATTGAAAATTCTCTGTTTAGCTCTGTACCCCATTTTTTAAATTGGATTATTTGATTTGTTGGCGATTAACTTCTTGAGTTCCTTATATATTCTGGATATTAGCCTTCTGTCAGATAGAGGGTTGGTGAAGATACTTTCCCAGTCTCTAGGTTGTCGTTTTGTTCTGTTGACAGTGTCCTTTGCTTTACAGAAGCTTTTCAGTTTCATAAGGTTCCATTTATTGATTGTTGATCTTAGAGCCTGTGCTGTTGATGTTCTGTTCGGGAAGTTGTCTCCTCTACCAATGAGTTCAAGGCTCTTCCCCACTTTTTCTTCTAACAGGTTTAGCGTGTCTGGTTTTATGTTGAGGTCTTTGATCCACTTGGACTTTACTTTTGTGCAGGGTGATAAATATAGATCTATTTGCATTTTTCTATTTGTAGCTATCCAGTTAGACTAGCACCATTTGTTAAAGATGCTGGTTTTCTTTTTTTTCCATTGTATGGTTTTGGCTTATTTGTGAAAAATCAAATATCCATAGGTTTATGAGTGTATTTCTGGGTCTTCAGTGATGGGACTGGGACATTTACCCAGGCACAAAACCTTTGACCTACAACCTGTCTTGCTTGCAAGTTGTGCTAGGGCAATGCTGACTCAAATCTCCTGGGAGTGGCCCAGCAATGATTGTTCTAACTTGAGGCCCAAGCAGTGAAAGCAAGCCCAGGCCTGGCTCAACCTAGATATTCAGGAACTGGAATTTGGATGACTCAGAGCCCTGGGACAGAACCAATATGACTAACGATAACAACAAACAAACAAAACATGTCATTTTTAAATAATTCATAATGATATTCTGCTTTACCAATATATTTGTGCCAAGCCCAATTGTCATCAGCTGGGATTTCTCCAGCAACTGTTGGGAGAAGAATCAGAGATCCACACCTAAATATTAGCCATAGTTCAAGGAACTGTGCAGAAGATGGGGAGGAAGGATTGTAGGAACAGAAGGGTTAAGAATTCCAGGAGATCATGTCCCACAGAATCAACTACACAGTACTCATGTGGGCTCACTGAGACTTAAGAAGCAATCATGGAGCTTTCACAGCTCTGAAATGGGCCCTCTGCATACATGTTGTAGTTGTACCACCTGAAGTTTCTGTAGGACCCTGAGCAGTAAGATTGTGGGCATCTCTGACACTTTTGCCCTGTGTGTGGGACCCTTTTTCTCCTACTGGGTTATTTTCTGGTCTGAGCATGTAAAGTCCAAGTGGGTTGGCCTCATATCACCTCCATATAAGAGTTTATGTCTACTCTTGTTGCATCTTGTTCTATTATGTTGAGTTGGTATCACTAGAAGGCCTGCTTTTTTCTGGAAGGAAAGAAGAAGTAGTTGTTTGGGGGAGAGAAAAGATGGGGGTGGTAAACTGAAAAGATAGGCTGTGGTATGGATTATTATATGAGAGAGAAATATATAATAAACATAATAAAACAAAACAACAAAAGCAAGCAAACAAACAAAAACATACATTTACGTCATGCCCAGATTTTTTTATATGGGTACAGGAGATCAAAGTTGGCTTCAAGTTTGTGAGCTTTCTGAACAGGCTATTTCTCCAATCTTTTGATTCTAATTTCAAAGCTTCAGGAAAACCCATAGTTTTCATCAGGATAGAGCTTTCTTCTCTGTTGCCATTTTTTTTTCAATCTTGTCATTTCAACAAGTGCTAATGATAGCTGCCCAAAGCATTCAAAAGAAGACTGGCAAGGACTCAAATTCTCTAGTGGGAAAGATCAACAAATATTCAGAAGTTACATATTTATCAAAAAAATCTGCCTATCCATAGAAAAAGGGCACAGTTCATACTGCACAAAGAAGCGAGGGAGAGTTAAGTGAAAGGGTTGTTAGCAAATGCTTGCTGGGAAACCTTTCTGTTTACTATTGAATTTTTAAGCTTCCTGTCTACTGAAATATTCTCCAACCTCTGAAATCATCCATTTTTCCCATATCAAAAAAAAAAAATCCCACCAAGTTAGTGATTATCTAAAAAATTCAATAGCTGTTTCTGCTCCATTTTGGCCAAAATTCTTGCATGCAAACTTTATACTTGCCTCTACTTTCTGGTCTCAATCCACTGCCACATGCCTTTACCTATGACCAATATTAACAAGAACTTTGTCACTGTTAAAGCCTCATTTCTTCATGACAATTTATTTTCTCTGGTGCAAGTTTTTATTTCTGTGCATAATCTTGACCTCCATGCTTAGTGTGAGTGCTCTCTCTCTTGGCCACAGTCAAATGGGTTTGGGGTAGTGTGTGGGAGTGAGAATCCCACTCCTGTCCCTGGAGCTATCTGTCACCTTTTTGTCTTGATCTTCCTGATTCTCTTGAGATTCAGATTAAATACATGAATATGCCATTTTTATTTTCAAGTTACAGAGACAGTTCTTTATTTCCAATATGTGTCAACATTTCTCTAAAAAGCCCTAAGCCTTCACTGTGAAAAAAAATACTTTGGGGTTATTCCAAAATTTCTTCCCTCCTCTCTTCCTTTCACCCTTTCTTTTTTCTCTATATAAATTAGTAAGTCCTTATAAATTGACCTTGTAATCATAAAGTAATCATTTTTCAACTCTATTTCTTCTTGGTCTACTCAGTTTTCTTCTTCATTTCTTAAAATGTACCAAAATTGCTCCTAACCAGTCCTTTAGTTGGAACACATATCTACTGTAAATGCAAAATAGTTTGTAAGTCTAGCTCTCCCTTCCCCTGCCCTCTTTGTATAAGACCCTCTAAGTCATCTGAAAATGGCATGAATAAATTGTCTGAATCACTTATTTTGATGAAAATCGAGTTTTCTGTTTTTTCTGTTGACTGCCCTTCTGTCACTCTTTTCATTGTGTTGGAAAAATTTGAAGTGACCATGTAAATTTTACGCACTCAGCCTTACCAAAGAAGCTCCGTTTTGCACCTTCATAGCTATTACAGACCCACAGCTGGTAAAAATAGAGAGAACAAGTGATAATAAAGTGTCCATTTACATTGCTTCATGCAAGTTTTAGGTGCCTTCAATGGCCTTATACAAAGAGTGACAAGCAAGGGAGAGATCGACTTGTAAACACTTTTACATACACAGTAAACATATATTTGAAACTTAAGGTCAGGTTGGTACGTGGGGGAATTAAATGGGAAGGTAGAGGGGGAAAACATGTGAATTTAATTAGTGCTTACATTTACAGTTAGCAAAGAATAAATTTTAAACTCTGGCTAAGAAACGCTGAGTCAGAACTTTATCAGTCTGTGGTAGGTTTGGGTCTATATCATACCACATAATGGTTTGTAATAATTTACCCTTGTGAAGCAATATGTTAAATAGATACGAAAGAAATAACATCCAGCAATTTCCCTCACGTCTATGCTTCCACTTGCCCAGCATGGTAAAAGAAGGCTTAAAATAGAATTCAGCTCAATAAATGGCCTGGCCAGGAAAGGACCTTCTCCAACCCTACATCTGACAGAGGGCTAATATCCAGAATATATAAAGAAGTCAAGAAGTTAAAAAGCAACAAGTCAAGTAATCAAATTAAAAATTTGGGGTACAGAGAATTCTCAATAGAGGAGTATCGAATGGCAGTGAAACACTCTAAAAAAGGCTTAATGTCCTTAGTCATCAGGGAAATGCAACTCAAAATGATGCTGAGATTTCACCTTACACCCTTCAGAATTGCTAAGAAGAAAAACTCAAGAGACAACACATGCTGGAGAGGTTGTAGAGAAAGGGGAACCCTTCTCCACTGCTGGTGGGAATGTAAACTTGTAGAACCACGTGGTGCTTTCTCAGTCAGTTAGGAATAGTGCTACCTCAAGATCCAGCTGTAGCACTCCTAGGCATATATCCAAAAGATGCTAAGTATAGAACAAGGACATTTGCTTAACCATGTTCATAGCACCTTTAATCATAATAGCCAGAATCTGGAAACAACCCAGATGTCCATCAATTGAGAAATGGACATGGAAATTGTGGTACATTACACAATGGAACACTACTTGGCAATTAAAAACAAGGAAATTATGACATTTTCAGGCAAATGGTGGGAACTAGAAAAGATCATCCTGAGTGAGGTATCCCAGAAGCAGAAAGACACACATGGTATATACTTACTTATAAGTGGATATTAGAAATACAATACAGGATAAACATACTAAAATCTGTACATCTAAAGAAGCTAAGTGAGAAGGAACCTGGGTAAGATGATCAATCCTCATTCAGAAAGGAAAACGGGACAAACATCTGAGGAGGGAGAAAAGAGGGAACAAGGCAGAAGCCTATCACAGAGGGCCTCTGGAAGACTTTACCCAGCAGGGAATCAAAGCAGATGCTGAGACTCATAGCCAAACTTTGGGCAGAGTGCAGGGAATCTTATGAAAGAAGGAAGAGATAGAAAGACTCGAAGGGGACAGGAGCTCCACTAGGAGAGCAACAGAACCAACAAATCTGGACACAGGGGTCTTTTCTGAGACTGATACTCTGAAAGAATGATGCATGGAGATAACTTTTGAACACCTGCACAGATGTAGCCCATGGCAGCTCAGTGTGCAGGTGGGTCTCCTAGTAAGGGGAACAGAGGCTGTCTCTGACATGAACTCAGTGGCTGGCTCTTTGATCACCTCTCCCTGAGGGAAGAGCAGCCTTACCAGTCCACACAGGAAGACAATGCAGCCAGTCCTGATGAAAGCTGATAGGCTAGGGTCAGAGGGAAGGGGAGGAAGACCTCCCTTATCAGTGGTCTTGGGTAGAAGTATAGGAGAAGAGGGAGGGAGGGAATCAGAGAGGACAAAGGAAGTGGCTACAGGTGGCATACAAACGAACTGTAATTAATAAAAAGTAATTAATTTAAAAAATAAGAAAATAAATGGCCTGGCCACTGGCTTTAAAGACAGAAGCATGGGAATCACTGAGGGCAAACTAGGCAGGAGAGGAGTAGGCATAAGTTCTACTGTGTGGGGAAATCTCTCTAACCATCGCCATGTTGAAGTTAAACTAAAAGCTCACCACTCATTATGTCTAGTTAAAGTTGAAGATGTGTCATGTGAAGAAAATGCTGAAAGCACAACAAATACAGCCAGAAAAATCTAACAGTTTCCTCTCATTCATTTTTTTATGAAAGGAATAACATGACTTTGAATTTATTGTTCTTGTTCATAAGCCAATGTATTGGAATAATTTTTTTTTTTTTTTTTTTTGTAGAAAATCATGCATAGCAAATTTCATCATGTCAATCACTTGTAAGTCTACATGACCCATCCTGTCAGGTCCAATGCCAATGGTCTGCCCATTAGCTATGAGTGAAAAGAGCCTGAGAAGTAAGTGTTGTTGTGCAATCAAAATCCTACACATTGATGTCTTTGTAGACTGTACAGGTATCTGAGCTATTCCATTATATGACTTCTATGGGTATTCCTTTTTCTAAAGATCATCAATATTATCATTTATTTTTAATTTTTGTAGATATATGAGTCAAGGCACTAGTTGTAATGACAATGAAATTCAAAATCAGCTTTTAATTATAAAGTCTTTAACTTATAATAACCTTATATATGCTTATATATTTAAACATATGAAATGGTTTTCTTCTCCGTAACAAAAATTCAATAATATTTCTTGACTAACTAAATGCTATAATATGAGAAAACAACTTTCATGATTAAAAATAGTTCTCACTTAAAATGCTTTGTGTAAGATTAAATTGATCATACATATTTTTAGTAATTATTTATGTATGCCATATGTTTTCTGAATGCTTTGGTAATGTAAATTTCAATGATTATAACATTTAAATTTAAGGCCATTAATGGAAATAACATTTTAAAATTTTATTTATAATCTTCAAAATTATCAGTGTGTGAAGCCAATCTGCTCTTCACATTCACCCTTGAAAGTTGATGTTCACTCGCTGAAAGTAACTAATGAACTTGGAAAATAAATGAGGAAAAATGAGTCCCTGGGATAATAATTAAAACACTACCAAACTGAAAGATCATGACAAAACATGGGATGACAGGTAGTGAAAATTAAAACCCAAAATTAATTGAAATATGAAATAAGCACTAATAATTAAAGTCCCTTACAAAAATTAAAGCTACTACCTCCTTTGATGAGAAGAGGCCTGAGAGGTGTGAACACAGCACAGTAGAATACAGCCTGCTGCTGGGCAGGAAGCAATGATAACATCCACGGAAGTTGTATGTGGCTGTGACGCTTGCATCTTCAGAGCCAATTCTAAACACAAGTAACCTAATAAACAAGTCTGATGACAGGTTCTCTTCACCTTCACAGGAATTAAAATGTAAACTTTTATTTCTCAGACAGACTAAAACAATGAGAGAATATACCATATGTTTAATAGAAAAAAAAATCTTTGAAATTGGAATTATGAAAAGGCAGTAAGTGGTTCAGTAGCTTGACTGACATGTTTGAGTTATCCCCACAAGGTTTCCATATCACTTTTTTTTACTTTTTATTTTAATGTATTTTAATTGCACTTTATTTACTTTGTATCCCCCCTCTAGTTCTCTCCCTCCTCCCCTCCCAATCCCTTCCTTCCTCCCCCTTCTCCAAGCATGCCCTCCCCAAGTCCACTGATAGGGGAGGTCCTCTTCCCCTTCCTTCTGACCCTAGTCTATCAGATCTCATCAGGAGTGGCTGCATTGTCATCTTCTGTGGCCTGGTAAGGCTGCTCCCCCATCAGGGGGAGGTGATCAAAGAGCAAGCCAGTCAGTTCATGTCAGAAGCAGTCCCTGTTCCCATTTCCATATCACTTTTAACACAAACAGGATTTGAAAATATGAAATTGGTAACTCTCCTTTAAACAGTGTATACAATGACTGCTTAGAAGACAAATGAATACCATTTTTATCTGAAGGGAAACAATGGCGAAATAGAAAAAAAATGAACAAGTGACCACCAGTAGGATTTGTCTTTCTTCCTCTGTAACTTTTTCTTAAAAGAAAAGTCATAGAAGAAGGCAGCATTGTTCTTTTTTGGTGCCATAGTGCTAGGACTATGGGATTACTAATCAGTAATCCAAGCTAAGAATGCACAAAGGCTAAGTGATAGAGCCATTGTGTAGGGCATCACTCAGCAGAGAGTGGTAGAGCAGAGGAAAGGGAGAGGAAGGGGTGTTGTGGGTCTGATCAAACACCTCTCTTGCCCACTACTTAGTGCTTATTTTTAGATATTAAAGGTTCATGGGCTACAGGTCTCACAGCTGCTGTGGGAAGAACAAGATTGGGAAGACTTCTTTAGCCAAAGAAAATATTTGAAACTGTTGATTAAAATGCCCCACTTCATCCCAGGATCTCACTCATTCCTTACAGTGAGAACTGGGCGTAAATTCTCTGAAGTTTTATATGCTCTCCTCGTACTTATTCACTCTTCCTGCATTATATCACAACATCCAGCACATCCATCTTTTTGCTTTTATTTTTGAGACAGAGTCTTAGCATATTGTCCAGGCTGGCCCTGAACTCATGTAGCCCAGGCAGTCCTTAGAATTACATTCTTTCCATCTCAGCCTCTTGAGTAGTTGGGCTTATGTACCTGAACACCCATAATTAACAAGGAATAAATGTTTTCTTAGTAAGAAAACTTATTACCGATTAATTCAAAGTCAGTAAGTCATTTCCAGATGCACTGACGACAATCAACTGTTCTTTGCCCACCTGTACAAGTCCTAAAAGACATGCGGCTTGCTTCTTACCTGTGTTCTAAATCTAATCATGCCGCACTGTCATTATATAATGCAGCATATGTATGCCCTGTGAATTGACTAAAACATAGTTCTCAAGCAGTCAAAGTGATAGATCTTGAAGGCGTATTTAATACTGTATGTATTTTCCAGACCAATAGGAAATTTCCTATATACATTATTGACTCACAATTAAGCCTCTGATATTTTCATAACATAAAACTTCTTTTAATCACGTCTAGTTTTAAGAATAACAAATTGTCGAAATACGAGTGTGTGCCATGGCATGCGTGTGAAGGTGAGAGTATAACTTAGAGGAGTCCATTCTCACCTTTTACTCTCTGTGTTCCTGCTATTAAATTCATGTCGTTAGACATGGAAGCAAGAGCCTTTGCAAAATGATCCATCTCGCAGGCTCTGTAATGTTTTATTTTATATTTTTGTAGTCATGATAGAGAGGTGCTTGTATTAGAAAAATTTATATCACTATCTTATAAAATCTTTGGTTAATTTCTGTTATGCACCTATGTTTAATGTAATAACAGATAGGTGACTGAGTGAAACAATTTGAGAAACAAAAGCCTTTTGATCTCCTGGAGGTGCTTAGTATTTAGTAATGAATTCCTCACTATTATGTAATGTCTAAAAACTTAAAAACTGTGTTCTATAGTTACAAGTACTATGGGAAGTCAAGCATTTTCTAAGCTGTAAGCAGCTCTGTCTAAACCTATCAAGTAATAAAAATGCAGGTTTTACTGCTTAATATTCATCTTAGCATTATTTAAGTGGCAGAATCTATTTTAACCAAACATCAAGAAATAATAAAAGAGAAATTCACAATACATGTTTGCCATAATATAGACTATTTACAAAACCAGTTTAGTAACTATATATTACTTAAGATTTGATATAACATAGTAGAAGGTCTTGATCTGAGAAAATTATTTGTTAAATTAAACTCATTTGTTGCTTTAATTATAAACACTGGGTTTTATATCCTAAAATAAAATGAAATGAGGTAGAACAAGATGTCTTTTGAGAACTTTAAGGAAAAAAATCATTCAGCGAATGGAGTTGAAGGGAAAGGAATGGCTGGATCTTCCCCGGTACTATGATATGCCTGGGAACATGAAGCAAAATTCCATGTAGCTGTCTGATGCTGACTTTCTGCACATACACTCTTGAGCTTTCACAGGTTTTTCTCTCCTAAGTTGTGACAATATGACGACAGAACTACTGCCTTAATTACATGAAGATTGGAAGGTGCATAACAGCCCCTCCAGATGGCTGAAGAAAGTACGCTTTCACCACATACCTCAAGACTATCGTATTTAAAGCTGCATAGAGATTACACTTGTAAGGTCTTGTGTTCTTTCATATATGCTACTGTTTGCGTTTTGAACTTAGTGCTTTTAAGAGCAAAATACAATTTTATTTTCTGAAAGCTAGTCACAGCCCTTGTTGCAAACCTCAGTTCTCCTTCAAAACCATTTGACAATATGACGATTTAAAGTGACACCATTTTAATAATTAGTCATTTTCAGTTACATCGGTTCCATTACAGGCTAGGCTGAACCTCACACACACATTTTCCTGTAGACAATTCTCATCATTCTGTGTTCAAATAAGGGAAGAAATGAAGTGCAATGTTCTCTTTATGAGAAGACAACTCTGGTATTTAGGACTTGTGCGACTTGTCCATTGCCTAAATGCTTTTCGTTTTAATCAACATGCTTATCACAGCCAAATGATGACCTGCTCTGCCTGGCTCTTCCTCACCTGTACCGGGTAGTTAGAGAGTGCCAAGTGACAAAGCCATGAACTCTTCTATTTATTTATTATTTACTGTTATTGCCCATAAGTGCTATAGTTCATTGGTACAAGCACAAAGGCAGCTTGGTAGTGAGGCTTCCGCCCTTCATTTCCACAGACCCACAATACAGAAATGCTGGGCTGTTGTGCTGTGTGCAGGACTTCTGGAGCCATAGTTTGCTCAGAACCAGCATGCATTTTGAATTCTCTGGTGTAACCAGCTGCTGCTAAATGTTGCTCATGTCTGGCCCAGTGAACTGAGAAAAATCTAATCAAAGCCTGTGCTGTCATCAATGTTAAGCTAGGTACATCACTGGAGCACCCAAAGGATTTCTATCTGTGACCACTAAATCATCCACTTCTTATCTGGGGGGTTAGATGCACGCATGGGAAACAAAGGGAAATCACAAACCTATCTCAAGAGAAAAAGAATAACTATTGGATCCTGTACATTAAAACATGAGTAAAGAGCTAGTAATATGACTTAGGAGGTAAGAGCGCTTACCACCAAGTGGTGCTTGTGTGAACGAGAGAGAGAGAGAGAGAGAGAGAGAGAGAGAGAGAGAGAGAGAGTATACCTTCTCAGTTGAACCAAAAGTACAATGGTACAATGATCCATGTAGTATCACTCTCAGACACTGTGGGCTTGCTTTCTGTGGTCAGCTAAACATGGCTAAGTGAATTATATAAGGCTTTTTATCATTTGACTTTCTGCTGTTTATTGGTCATTTTTCAAGGGATCATCTGGATGGATGTTGAAAAGTTCTACAACTCTTGAAAGAATACAACATACAGGAGATAGTATATCTATATGAATAATAGGAAGATAGTATAAAGACCTTAAAAAATATTAAACAGAGATTATTTGGAGCCCAGATTTAATAAATAAAATAAATTAGTGTTTCTTACCTAGTAAAATTTTATATTCATTCCATACTATAATAAGTGATTGATAACAGCTTCTTCTGTGTACTAGATCTATTATCCTCTGCTGAGTCCTATTTCATTGATAATCTTACATTCTCAATATAGTAATCTTAATCTACTTTCATTAGACATGGCCTAGATGCAACTGAAGAGAATAAGTATAATAATATTGGGTAAAGTACATTGAGTGTGCAAAGACAATGTACAAATGTACAAAGACAATGAAACACCCATGTTATATTTTATTTGCATAGACACAGGCTACCTCTAATTTTTACATTAAATACACAGAAACATGAAGTTAAATAACAAGCCTAAAGTCATAGTATTACTAATCACTAAAGAGAAAATTTAAGTTGTGTGTTTCAATGTCTGTAAGACACTCTGAACACCCATTCCTTCCAGTGTTTCTACCTACATTTACAGTGAGTTTTACAGAGGATTTGTTGATCTTTTAGAGTTTATTTACCTTGTCTTGGTGCAGTGACAGCTGTGGGTCACTTAAGCTGATGAGAAAAGGATTGTCTATATCTTTTTACTTACAGATTCTTTCCGAAGATTGGGCTCCTTGCTTTCAAACTTCTGTAAGCCTGTCTCCTAAGAGAGAGTTCTGAAAGGCAAAGACTTACTCTTTGTTCTTTCTGCTAATAGTCTCCAAGACAGTATCCAGCACACTGTAGCAACTTACCATGAGCCTTTGAACTTATTAAGTAAATGAGTTGAATTGAACTGAAACAGAGATCGTGGACACACAATCATATACAGTGATGTAAAGAATGCCTGCTTTAATTCCATAAAATGTGTTTCATGATAGCTTCCCTGCATCTTTGAGAAAGTCGCTTGGCTTTCTCACTCCATTCCTACATTCATGAGAACCAGCACCTTCTTGTAGGATTGTTATTTGAAGATAAAATAAAACACAGGGAAGACAGCTGTGATGTAGAACCTGGCATGTTTATGGGTCCTAACTACTGGTCCCATCTCAATAAATGCTGTAGTACTCTCATGATCACACTGCTAAAATTTTACTGCTTGGGGGGTGGGGTGGGGTGCAATGTCTAAATCATAGAAAAGTAGAGATCTGCATAAAGCAAAAATATCTAGACAGAAGTGACCTGGCTTTCCTTTTTCCTGATTATTTCCTCATTGTGATCTTTATTTTTTTCTGTTTTATTCTTTCACATTAAAAATAATTATTTATATTTTCAGTTTATTCACTTTGTATCCCCACTGTAGCCCCCTCCTTCATTGTCTCCTAATCCCACCCTCCCTTCCTCATCTCCTCAAGTCCACTGATAGGAAAGGTCCTTCTCCCCTTCCCTCTGAGCCTAGTCTATCAAGTCTCATTAGGATTGGCTGCATTGTCTTCCACTATGTCCTGGCAAGGATGCTCCCCCACCAGAGGGAGGTGATCAAAAAGCTAGCCAATGAGTTCATGTCAGAGACAGTCCCTGTTCCTCTTACTAGGGAACCCTCCTCATTGTGATCTTAACCTAACCCAGTCTCCTCCTTCTTCTTCCTCTCACCTCCTTGCAAGCCTTCTCTATCCTGCCAGAGAGCCTTGTTTCTATGCTTTTACTTACACACTTTTCCTTTGCCCTTTTGCTTGGCTCAGTTCTCTACTCTTGTTTTCTATCTGTTGAACCAATTTTAACAGCCTTCTGGAATCTCCCACTTCTAGATGAGTTTTTTAAATTAAAATAAAGAAACAGTCACTTGTTTTCTCAATGTCGTGAATATATAGCTAGATTTTCTTGGAGAGTTTTGATAACAAAAGTACGGTACTCTGGTGAAATTCTTTATTTTCTAATATTATTGCTCATTAAAAAAAGCACCTTTGTTGAATCATGTAAGCTACTGTTTAATGAAAAATGCATTGCTCCATAACCCAAGATACATTATACCCAGGAACACAGCTGAAAATGCCCTTTGCTTTTCCCTGTTGCCACTCAAAATGAGTTCCTCATCCAGGGGCTCAGCTTCATAGATCACCATTGCTAGTCCCCAGCAGTTTACAGTGTATAGCTGAGAAACATTATTCTTTAAGTAGGCTTACAAGGACCAGCCTTAAAACCAAACAATGATTTACAGCATTGATTCTTTGAGGAGAGGCATTTCAGATCCCACGTGAGCACCTAACAAATGGATGTTTGTAACATTTGCAGGCTGGAGGCTGCCTTTCTTAGGAAGAAAACAGTAAGTTGAGAATTCTGGTTCTGTTCTAACTTCAGCACTGCTGGAAAGCACAGAAATGTGTAGTAGCTACATTAATGAGAAGGAAAAGAGCATTTCGTCTAAAGTAGAATCTTTGAAGGATATTCTTCTAGTGTAAAAATTCTGGAATTCCTACTGTCTACGTGTGTTCTTCCTCTTCTTCACCAACACTCAAAGATCTAACTGCTCTTCTAAGAGGTCATCTGAGAACAGCATTCACGTCTCCGGAGGACACAGTGGTAACAGAGCATTGTTCACTTCTCTGCTTTACTACCTTGAGACATGGAACAAATGTGCAGCAAATGCGTGTCCTGGTTCAAGCACCGAAACCTGATGAGTGTGTTGACTTGGTTCTCTCCTCAGAGAGTAAAATGACTGTGAGAACAACATGAGACAGTCAATTGCACAAAGGATCTGTAGCTCCTAAGGGTCTTCACCAATATTTACTCTGAAATACTAAGAAAATATTATCCTGGTTTTTTTTTCCATTAAAATTGATCATTGAAATTTTTCATGTATACTGATTACTCTCATCTTCCTCCTGAAGTCTTAGCTCTCTCCTGCCGCTCCTTACTGCCACTTACTCGACAAAAAGCTTTCTAACACTGTTTGCTTTGTTTTGGGATTCACGGAGTTTGTCAGCATGAGCATGGTTTGAAGCTTTCTACTGCAGCCGCGGAGGCTCAAGGGCTCAGCAGCTCAGCACAGGTGAAGACATTTACCCCACCTCCAATAGTCTATTAATGGGCCGCAGTTCCAGAGCAGTACGTTAGCCCGTTCCGTGGTGCCGCCCTCATCTGTGGGTCCCTCTCTGTTGATTTTGATTAGAAGCAGAGGACACATGCAATTCTGTATTGAACAGATTAAATTATACACAATCAGTTTTGTTCAGCTGTATGATTTTCCTTTCATTATCTTTAAAATTCCCTTAATAAATCAATTTTGTCTCAGGAATTGTGTACAGTTTTCACCAAATTCTCTTTATGAGAAAAATTATCATTTTGTTTTCTACCTCAAATGTAGAATATTGCGAATTTCATTAGGTGACATAAACAAGAGAATCATTTCTCTGAGAACATGAAGAAAATTGATCAAGTGAGGTATAATTGCATGGGAAAGCCGTATTCCTTAGTTTTGAATTAACTCCAGCAGAAGCCCTAAGTCCCATTGCTGCCCTCTTTGTAGTACACAGGAAGACCTAATATAATTGTGAGTTTTCTGCAGTTTAGCACAAGTTGTGGTTACTGGCCTCGAAAATACAAAACAGATTCCAGTTGCCACTAATAAGGGAGAAATATTCCCTTTTGCGGTGTAGTTGAAATCTCCCTAATAGTAAAACAAACAAGCAAACAAATAAACCCGGCCAAACAAAACAAAAGGGACAAAAATTAATGTGGCATTATTTTGATTGAAGTAGTTATTTTTTTTATCTTGTACCTGTTGTTGATGTTCCTAGGAAATTGTGGATACTACCATAATTTTAAAATTCAACTTTCAAAGGCAATTGATACTTAAAGTATGAACATTTTATAGCCTAAGGTTAACCTTTACTAATAAGAGCCATATTTTTGTTTTACCATTTATAAGAAAATAATTACAGCACAGTATGTATTTCATCTATCTGACAAACCTCAGCAGTCTAATAATGTATATCAATTGAAGCGGGTTTGAATCAGAGTCATAGCCTAAATAGATGTCAATTACAATAGATGTAAACTGTGAAAATATACATTTTCCCATGAATCTGATTTTCATGTGTTCTTCATAAGAATAAGAGCTGCTACTCATTTTGGATGTCATCAGAATAACTCAGCAATTTACAACTTCACGTTTTTGACTTAGCAATCTTGAGACATATGGGGACATGTGAGCTGGTCAGAAATAAGCAGTGATCCATCCAGTTTCAGAATATCAATTAAGAAGGAGAAGAAACTAATCTTTATTCCACTACAAAAATGATTTAAATCTTATGTCTCCCTTTGCCTATGTTGTGACAGCTGACTTGTGCCCATAAACTTTGGTGCATGGATATTTTCATTCAGCTACTTCAGTAAGCTTTATTTTCAATAATGTACTCAAGCTGTGACTTTGCCATCATCTTCCCCTAGACATTCATATTTGGAGTGATCTGCTATGTGCACTGATACTGGTACATGCTGTAAACAGTCCTGAAACCACCATACAGGACTGACTACCAGCAGTACAAAAAAAAGCAGACTGAAAACGAACCTCTTTTTAAGTGACTTTGAGTACTGATATTGTCTCATTCGTGACAAGAAGAGTCACCTACATTCTGAAAGGTCTGGATTTTGTGTAGAAAGATAGAATGAGGTGAAAGAAAGAAAAAAGCAGAGTACACACAGAAAGAGCTTATCCTTTCTTACATTTTCATCCATGTCTGCTGGACTGATCCCCAATTTCATGTCAACTCACCAAGCTGACAGAAATTCTAGCAGTGAGACACAGAATCAGAGGGACTTTGGTTCATCCTTTTCCCTAAGTCCCTGCCTGTCACTGTCTGCTCCTGAGTAAGCGAATGAATATGGCCAGAGATGTCTGGGACTCCTGGGCTGTGTTTTCCAATCTCAAGGGCAGAGACCAATCAACACACCCTTGCAAGCGTTCTGTGCATTAAGCCGCTTTTCACTCATAAGTTTGCTGCTCCACTAAAGAAGTGCTTAGCCCAAATAACACAACTCACCATGGAACTGAGTGTGTTTCTATATGTGGTGAAAGAATGAATAATAGACTGAGAATTTAGAAGAAAAAAATTAAGCCTTCTTTGCTGGTGTTAAGATTCCCTCCCCTGTGCTTCTTTCCCAAATTGTTCTGTGATGTGATCACAAATGCTCATGTGCATAAATTCCCATTCTCACAATGAGAGTGCTGAAAGAAATTGCTCTGTAGAGTACATCAGGAAGGCTAACCCCAAACAAGATAAACTGTGCGCTCCCATCCCTTAAGCTGAGCACCTGAAGATGGAAAAATCAATTGCCTTCTTCATCTTTGTGTTTTATCTGCATCTTATCCGGTTCATCTATTATTCCCCTTCCTGCTTTCCAGATAGAAAATATTTCAATTATTATATTTCTTATTTTCTTTCAGTTGTCTTAATCATTCTATTTAGCTCTCCCTCTCCTTTGAACACATTTTAGTCCATGTCTATATCCATGGCTTCTTTTAAGTACATTAACATGGATGTTCTGAAAGGAGAGAGCTACCCATCAGGGAATTTTATTATAGGCAATCTCAGGGCAGAGAACAGGCTGAGAGGGTGAGGTCTAAATCTTAGTACTCCCTAGCCTGGAGTCATTCACTTTGTTTTCCTTATTTCTTATGCCAGGGCAGCCAGACCAGATTTCTTAAAACTACCCCAAGGAAGATGCTAATGAAAATAAAAAATCCTGAGGAACAATTTGTAAGGTTAAGAATAAAAAAGATTATGGAATTCAGCACAATCCCTGTCCATTACCTTCAGCCTAGAATTTCAATATTTTAACTGTTGAGTCTAGTTCAGAGGCTTCCTCCTGAGGAAATGAACAACAATGACATTTGCTCAACCATGTTCATAGCAGCTCTATTTGTAATAGCCAGAATCTGGAAACAACCTAGATGTCCCTCAGTGGAGGAATGGAGACAGAAATTGTGGCACATTTACACAATGGAATACTACTCAGCTATTAAAAACAAGGAAGTCATAAAATTTGCAGACAAATGGTAGGAACTAGAAAAGATCATCTTGAGCAATTTAACCCAGAAGCAGAAAGACACACATGGTATATACTCAATCCTAAGTGGATATTAGCCATGTAATAGAGTATAAACATACTAAAACCTATAGTCCTAAAGAAAGTAAACAACAAGGAAGTCCCTAGAAAAGATGCTCAATCCTAATTCAGAAGGACAAACATGATAGACATCGGAAGCAGGAGAAGGCAGAACAGGACAGGAGCCTACCACAGAAGACTTCTGAAAGACACTACTGACTAAGGTATCAAAGCAGAGGCTGAGACTCATAGTCAAACTTTGGGCAGAGTACAGGGAATCTTATGAAAGAAGAGGGAGATAGACCTGGAGAGGACAGGAGCTCTAAAAGGAGACCCACAGAACACCCCCCTCAAAAAAAGAGCCCTTGGGGCCTTGCTGAGATTGATACCACAACCAAGGACAATGCATGGAGAGGACCTAAAATCCTGGCTCAGATGTCGCCCATAAACTCAATCTCCAAGTGGGGCCCATAGTTAGGGGAACAGGGACTGTCTCTGACATGAACTCAGTGACAGGCTCTCTGATCACCTCCCCACCCTGTGGGGATGGGGGTGGGGGGAGGTTGCAGCCTTGCCAAGCCACAGAGGAAGACAGTACAGCCAGTCCGATGAGACCTGATAGGTTAGGGACAGATGGAAGGGGAGGAGGACCTCACCTATCAGTGGTCTAGAGGAGGGGTACAGGGGGAGAAATGAGGGAGGGTGGGATTGGGAGAAGATGAGGGAGGGGGCCAGAGCCAGGATACAAATTGAATAAATTGTAATAAATGATAAAAATTAAATATATATATAAAATAAAATAACCCCTCCAAAAAAGAATTACCTTTGATTAATTACATGGATTAGCTAAAAAATAAAAAATAAAAGTTATGCATATTGCTTGTGCTTTAGAATCTGAGCTTTGAGGGAATTTCTTTTGAATTATGTACAAACTTAACTGAACTTGTGAACTTGTATGTATTAAAGCATACTCAAATTGAGACAGAGGCTTATTTAAGTTTATTTTTTAATTTAATTAATTTATTTATTACAATTCATTCATGTTTTTATTCCTGTTGCAGCCCCCTCCCTCATCTCCTCCCAGTCCCACCTACCCTCTTTCTCCCCCCTATACTCTTTCCCTATTCCTCATATATGGGAGGACCTCCTCCCCTTCTATCAGACCCTAGCCTATCAGGTCTCAACAAGGCTGGCTACATCATCTTCCTCGTTGGACTGGCAAGGCTGCACAGCCCAGAGGGAGGTGATCAAAGAGCCAGGCACTGAGTTCATGTCAGAGAGAGCCCCTGATCTCCTTACTAGGGAACCCACTTGGAAACTGAGCAGTCTATGGGCTGCATCTGTGCAGGGGTTCTAGGCACTCTCCATGCATGGTCTTTGGTTGGAGTATCAGTCCCTTCAGGGCCCCTGGGCCCAAGTATTTTGGCCTTGTTGTTTTCCTTATGGAGTTTCTGTCCCCTCCAGGTCTTTCTATCTCCCTTTTTTTTCCATAAGATTCCCTGACTCTGCCCAAAGTTTGGCTATGCGTCTCAGTATCTCCTTCTATACCCTGCTGGGTAGAGGCTTTCAGAGGCGCCTGTGAAGGCTCCTGTCCTGTTCCTTGTCTTCTCCTACTTCTGATGTCTGTCCTGTTTGCCCTTCTGAATGGGGAACAGGAAAATGATCTTTGCTGTTATTCAAGGCACATAAAAAGGAAATGGACAAAAAAAGTAGAGGCCATCATGGAAAGACAGGAATCCACAGTCAAACAGATAAAGGAAATTAATAAAATCATTGAAGACATGAAAAGGGAATTAGAATCAATAAAGACAACACACTTTTTTTAAAATAAGAAATTGATCAAGATTTTCTTCCAAAGCTTACGTTTTCTTGTAAATATTCACTGTCTTTATTAAAAATGTCTTATTCTTCAATCTACTTTTGACACACAGAAGTCTCCTCAGTAGAAACAGAATTCCAAACCTAGAGAACATGGCCCATGGCCTTTGAGCCTCCCTCTTACATATGAATGTCTGTCTGAGGCTCTTGGCTCCCACAGAACCCCATCGCCACATGATAATAACATCTGTCAAGCTACTTATTTAAGTTTATATTGGACATAAAACATACAGTTTAACCCTTGTGTGAATACGTCAGACATAGGCCCTTCAATATCCTCTGTGTCTTGTCTTCTCAGAGGCCATTTCCATTCTGCTCTTTATATACTCTTACCAAAAAAAAAAAAAAAAAAAAAAAAAAAAAAAAAAGTCACTATTAAACTATACCTGGGACTTTAAATTGTTACGTTATGTACATATATGCTATCTATTTTTAAAACTCTTTATTTTTATCTTTTGTTATCTTCCAGGAATGGTAACTTTCAATACCAGTTCCGAGGTTCACTTAGCTCCTGCCATTTCCTCACCCTCACTATCTGGAAAGCGAACACTGCTTCTGAGCACTGGACTTAACAATGACACATGGATGAAAAAGAAAACTCTCTCAAGCCAGGCGGAAAGGGATTTAAATCCCAGTGTGTGTCCCAGTTAGGGGCAAGAGAGCCTATTGCAGAAACAGAGAATAAAGAGAAAATTCTATCCTTGGAAGCCTCACAACGACACAAGTACAGCTTTTCATGTAATAGCTCAAATGGTCCCACTGCAGCCATTAACAATGTAATGAAACAAATCACTTGCTATCTGTCACAATTATGATAGATGGATTCCAACTGGTCTAAGTTGGGAGGAAAAAAATTACATCTCAAAGTGGATCCATTTGAGAAAATAGCAAAGTTTGGGGGGGAGGAATAACACTTTTTCCCATAAACAATATAGCCAGACATTTGATCTATCTAAACCAATAGATTACTGCCTTGCTATATCTTTCCCCTGCAATTTTCCCTTTTATTTTATTAGGCCCAGGGAAGAACTACTTGATGCTTCTGTGAGTGAGAGTCCTGGTTTAGAACAACACAGAAAGTAATAGGGAGGTAAATATCATAAAACAGTGGATATCGCTCATTTCTGACACTCTAGATAAATACTATGGCTTTATATGATTTTAATAGTTTTAAATGGAGTTTCTATATTTCTAACTCCTTTTTAAATCTCAAGAAACATTAATAGTGGTAACATTTTTTACTATTTAGATAATAAAATTTGAAAGTTGTAAATGCAATATATTAAACAAGATATGTGTCCAGGTACACAGCAGAAGTCAATTTTATTTTACAACAGAAGCCTACAGATTTAAGTATTTTCCTCATGAGAGGGAAATCACTCAGAGGATACTGCATATAGCAGATTTGTCAAGAAACAACTGCTTCGCTGCCATCTCCGTTTCTGAACACCAGGTACACATCCTGTAAGCACACAAGTATGTGCTTCACTAATGGGGCTTTATTGAGCCACGTGGGTTAGGAGTCGTTTGATCAAACTTCACTTGTAAGTGAGGAAACTGAGTTTCCCAAGTCTCAGACACTTTTACTGGAGTGAAAAGCTACTAAAGTGCAAGAACTGGAGTAAAATTATAGGACAGTCTTCTTCAGAGCCCACTGTGCTAGATGCTGGCCAGTTACTTTGTTGTAATAGTACTTATTCAAGAGCATAAAAATGAAAACAAAATGTTTTCACGTTGTGAAGCAATGGATCTTAAGATATTCATTCTCACAAATCGTAATTGGCAATGACGTCCTATCGATGAAAACATTCTTTAAAATGCTTTCTTACATTTAGTTTATTTGTGTGTGTGTGTTTGTCTTGCATTTATTTTGTTTATCTGTGTGTGTGCATGTGTGTACGTTTGTGTGTGTATGTACCTGAGCATATTTGGTGAGTGTGCATAGGAGCCATGGCCAGCGTGTGAAATCAGAAGATAACTTAGAGTCATTCTCTACTTCAGTCATTGTGAGTGCTGGGTATCAAGTGCAGGTGTGCTTGGCAGGAAGTGCTCCTACTCACTGAGTCATCCAACCATCCCTGGCAGCTCACTTTTCTAAGATGGCTGCATTAATAATGAAGAATTAAATTAAGTAAGTGTTATCATGGAAATGGGAAAAATTAAAACAAACAGATGGTGGAAATGTATTCTACATGCTCAGCTAGAGAAACTGAGCTCTCCACACACTGACTACAGCCACCCTGGGCTGACTTCCCTGATGCACTTAGGCATACAGGAGTTGAAAATATGCCGAGGATCAGAGGCAGACTCTTCTGAGAGGCCCACGTGAATATTCCCTCATTGACTAGACCTAAATACAGGCTACTACAACTCTGTTTGTGATCAGTGAAAACCTAGGGACTGAATGTAACAGAGAGTGTTTCTTGGAGATTTGGGCTAAGGAGATTACTGTAAAATAATACTTGGCTGGACTGGGAAAGATGCGAAACCCAGAGTGCTGTGAGATACAAGGGTTGTCACTTTCCTCTGTGGTCTCCAAAATTGAAAACTTCCCATTCTATAATAACTATTAATAAATAGCATAAGACATGATTTCAGAGAACTAAGGAGAGATTTAGCTATGAATAAGGATTTTATTCTTGAAATAACTAATACTTAGCAAATGTATGTACCTAAAAAGGGTTTTCTTGAATTGCTCAAATTATATAAGATTCATATTCATTATTATACTAGATTTTAAAAGAATATAATGATGTAATAATGATTAGGATAGAAAATGTGATTCAAGAAAATACAGAAAGCAAATGACTCCACTTGAGTAATGCTCTATCAGTTTAGAAATTATTTCAATGATTATTAACTATCTTGAATTTTTGTAAACTTGTATATATTACCAAGAAATTTTATAAAAAAAAATAGAAATGAAAAAAATGGCTAAATGTTAAACTGAATGCCAAAGCTACATATCTCACTCTCTTAAGGTATTAAGCAATGCCTTAAGAATAGGTTGAAAAATGTTGTGTGCAGGGCAGGAAAGAACTTTAATAAAAATAACAGTGTTTCCTTGGAGAATCTCAGTGGTCTGAATACAAAAATTATGACACAAAGATTAAGATGAGCAGAGTTGGAGAGATGACTGTCTGCTCTTCCAAAGGACCCAAGTTCAATTCCCAGCACCCACAACTGTCTGTATCTTTGAGATCTGACATCCACAGATATACAGGTAAGCAAAATACCAATGTACATAAATCAAATAAATTATTAAAGTGAGTTTCTACACCCCACATTGGCATTGAAGAGGTATTTGGTTGGATTTAAAACTGGTTTTCTAGTTTCCAATATTTGCCTGCAAATTTCATGATTTCCTTGTTTTTTTATTGCTGAGTAGTATTCCATTGTGTAAATGTACCACAATTACTGTATCCATTCCTCCATTGAGGGGCTTCTGGGTTGCTTCCAGATCCTGGCTATTATGAATAAAGCTGCTACAAACATTGTTGAGCAAATGTCCTTGTTGTATCCTTGAGCAGATTTTGTATATATGCCTAGTAGTGGTAGAGCTGAGTGAAATGACCCAGAAGCAGAAAGAGACACATGGTATATACTCACTTATGAGTGGCTATTAACCTTATAATATAATAAACACGCTAAAATTTAGACTCTAAAGAAGGTAAACAAGAAGGAGGACCCTAGGGAAGTTGCTCAATCCTCACTCAGAAAGCAAATGGGATAGACATCTGAAGCTGGAGGAAAAAATGAACAGGACAGAAGCCTACCACAGAGGGACTCTGAAAGACTACCCAGCAGTGTATCAAAGCAGATGCTGAGAATCATAGTCAAAATTTGGGAAGAGAGCAGGAAATCTTATCAAAGAAGGGGGAGATAGGAAGACCTGGAGGGGTATAGCTGGATCTTGAAGAAGTGCTATTCCTAATTGTCTGAGAAAGCACCAGATTGATTTCCAAAGTGATTGTACAAGTCCACATTCCCACCAGCAATGGAGGAGGGATTCCCTTTGTCCACAACCTCTCCAGCATGTGTTGTCACTTGAGTTTTTCATCTTGGCAATTCTGATGGGTGTAAAGGTGAAATCTCAGGGTGATTTTGATTTGTATTTCCCTGATGACTAAGGACATTGACATTTATTTAAGTGTTTCTCTGCCATTCTATATTCCTCTACAGAGAATTATCTGTTTAGTTCTCTACCCCATTTTTAATTGGATTACTTGTTTTGTGGCTTTTTACCTTCTTGATTTCTTTATATATTCTGGATATCAGTTCTCTGTTACATATAAGGTTGGTGAAGATCCTTTCCCAGTCTGTAGGCAGTCGTTTTGTTCTGACAGTGTCCTTTGCTTTACACACATGGTATCTACTCACTTATAAGTGGATATTAGACATAAAATATAGAATAAACATACCAAAATCTGTACACCTAAAGAAGCTGAGCAAGAAGGAGGACCCTGTGTAAGCTGACCAATCTTCATTTAGTAAGGCAAATGGAACAGACATTGGAAGAAGGAGAAAACAAAAACAGGACAGGAGCCTACCACAGAATGCCTCTGAAAGACTCAAACCAGCAATGTATCAAAATAGATGCTGAGGCTCATAAGCAAACTTTGGGCAGCGTACAGGGAATGTTATGAAAAAAGGAGGAGATAGAAAGACCTGGGAAGGACAGGAGCTCCACAAGGAGAGCAGCAGAACCAAGAAAATCTGGGCAAAGGGACCTTTTCTAAGACTGATATTCCAAACAAGGACCATTTACGGAGAAAATCTAGAACTCCTGCTCAGATGTAACCCATGGCAGCTCAGTCTCCAAGTGGGTGTCATAGTAATGGGAACAGGGACTGTCTCTGACATGAACTCAATGGCTAGCTCCTTGATCACCTACTCCTGAGGGGGGAAGGAGCCTTACCAGGCCACAGAGGAAGACAATGCATCCAGTCCTAATGAGACCTGATGGGCTAGGGAGGAGGACCTCCCCTATCAGTGGACTGAAGGAAGGACATGGCAGGAGAAGAGGAAGGGAAGGTAGAATTCGGAGGGAATGAAGGAGGGGGCCAAAGCTGGGATACAAAGTGAATAAATTACAATGATCAAAATAAATAAAATTATTTTTTTAAAAAAGAGATCCACAAAAAATGTTTTTCTTGGATACAAAATAAGCAAGAAAAAGATAATTCTTTTCTTTGAGAGACTATGGTCCTGTAAGAAGTTTCTGGATTTTCCCTGCCTATTTTCATCATTCTCTCATTTCTCTTTCTTGCACATTTTGTTTTCTAATTTGAACTAAACTGACAAGGCTGGTAAGGATTTATCAAGTTGAACAGAAATTAAATAGTCTACAGCCACTTAATCCAGCAGAAACAAAGCTAAAGATATGTCATGCTTTTCAAAGCATACAAGATTAAGAAGTTGTTTATTTGATTCAAAAACTAAAATCTGAAAGCCAGGTCAAATACTTCTCAATAACTCAGTTCAAGTTGCCACATATAGGATTAATGAAATTCAAAATCAAGATTGTCATTCGTAGTTAGGATAGATCATTAATATGTCTCAAATTTCAAAAATCCTTAAATTGACAGGGCAGGCTCTCTTCGTATGTTCTAGTTTTTCTTTATGGTCACTTTAGATACACGGCATTTTCACCTTGGTTTGTTTGTGCTTGGTCTATGCCCATTATCCTGTATGCTTTTTGAGAGCATGGGCCATGTCTTACATTAGCCTATCCTGGGAAATAGTTGGCTCAATAATTGTTTGTTGAAATTAAATGAATCAAATTAAAATGGTAGTACAGGTTTAAAATATTAAATAATCCCCACTGTTTGCTCCATTTTACCCATAGGACTTAATTACGATTCTCCTGCAGCCTTGTTCTCAGAATAGTCCACAGATCCAACAGCAGCAGCACCTAGGAGCTTGTTAGAGACTCAATTTTCAGACCTCTGTCCAGATCTGCGGAATCAAATCTGCATACCCCTGGAGATTTAATCTACAAGTTTGATTTGGGGAAAGTACATTTATTGTGTGTCTACTGTGTGCAAACAATGGTAGAAAACACAGTGGATATTCTGGAAGAAAACAATGTTCAACATCTATAATTGTAAAAACTTGTCTTTCTAGTAAGATAAAGGGAAAAATCTTCATAATGAATGATTTAGTTAGAATATAATAATTATACTGTTGGTGAATTATAGGAGTTTTAAGATCCATATCTAGTCAGAGGAATAAATGAATGTTTCCTTGAGAAATTACTGTTTGAAATACCTGAAAATAACAGAAAGAAATAACAGGAAAAAAGACAGTGTGATGGAGGAAGAACTTCTGAGAGAGAGGAAACACTGGGTGAAGAGAAAGATTCTACCCAGCAGAGTATTTAAGCAGATGATGAGACTCATAGCCAAACTTTGTGCAGAGTGCAGGGAATCTTGTTAAAAAGTGGGGAGATAGAAAGACTTTGATGGGACAGGAGCTCCTCAAGCAACAGTTCCCTTTTTTCTTATAAAACATATTAGCATCACAACCACATAGCCCTGGCGTCTAGCAAAAATAAAGTATTATGGTTTTTAATGCTGATGTTCAGTTGGAGAACTATTCTCTTATTCTTATGTGGCTAGTTGGTCCAACTAAGACTAGATCTACTTTTAAGGTAGCTCATGCCTGTTTCCCTGTTGCCTGTCTATCTATATGCACTTCTATAACCATCATGTGTGCATCTATCTACATAAGCCTGTCATCTACCTAACATTTGTCTCTATCCCCTATATATCAGTTATCTATCATTTAGCCATTTATCATCTATCTATCTATGATCTATTTAGTCATCTATCATCCATATCTATCTACCTATCATCTATCATTTATCTGTATTCTATATATTTATATCTATCATTTATCTATCATCTATCTATCATCTATCAATCAACCTATCACATCTATCTATCAACTGTCTATGTATATACTCATTGAGATAGGAAATATCTAATATTTTTAATGTTGGAATAGGCTGACAATGGTGTACCTAGGAAATAACTAAAAATTTTGTCTAGGCAGTTTTGTATATCATTTGTAATTCAAACTTTGGGCCTTTACTAAAAATAGAAATATAAAATTAATGTAAACATCTTGAATAAATCAGGGTGTTTGGATGAGCATCCCTAGAATGAAAGATGAAACTTCTGCCTCTGTAGATATTGCTATGAATATCCTACTATTGAAATGAAGAATATTTCTCCACAACCATGTTTCAAGTTCTTTTGAGAGTCCACATTGCTGCTTTGGTGGAGTAACTTATGAAAAACATCTATCTTCCAGACTCTAAAGTGGGCATTTTAAAAGTTTTTTTTAAGAGTTTCTTGTCCTCAAGGCAACAACAGACATTTAGAGCATAGTTAAGAGACACAGTGAGTGGACATTCCTTAGTTTTTGCCTATCATGGTTCAAACAATACAAATATTTGTCCAGAACCAAGTGGGAATTATTTTAAACAGTTTTCTTCCAATTTTGAAGTTCCTGGTTAAAAATGTGATAATTATAAATGCCAAAATACATTCTCATACTTTCTGGAAGAACACACCACGTGCTTTATTCTGAGGTAATTTACTTGAGAAGGAACATGGGGAAGTACCGGTCGAACAAGAAGTCAGGAACTCTGAAGCCATGTGCTTCTGAGAGCTTTCTCTGAGAGAGAGGGATGGTCGGGAGAGATATAGGAAATGTAGTCTGATTTCCTCAGCCTGTGGAATCTGGCTGCTTAGACTAAGCAACATCTTAAAGAGGCAGACCTGTATTCTAAAAACCAACAAGAATACATATAATGCAACCTTTCGATAGCTATATATCAAAGGTTGTATTATCCAAACTCTCAGTCACATATTTCTCCTGTATCATTGGGATATGGGATGGTAAGGGGTGGGGGATTCTTCTCTGGAACCTTGCAACTGTAATATAGCAACATAGTAGCTATTAAATGGGTGTATCTCTCAAGCATCACATAAATATCACTCAGTCTTTGCCTACAATCTTTTTGTTTGTCACTTTTGATTTTTTTTTTATTTTTTTTTTGAGACATAGTCTCATTATATAACCATGGCTGGCCTGTAGCTCCCCAGGTAGACTAGAGTGGCCTTAAAACCATAGATATCTTCTTACTTCTGCCTTCCAAGTGTTGTGATTAAAAATGTATGCCACCATACCCAGACTTTGTATACAATTTTTATCTTTCTATTTCTATGATTCTAAACACATGGAATGCCTGATTCTTATTTTCACGATTTCTCATGATTGGATATATATGTCAATGATTTTTAAATAAATTGAATGTATGTATTAGATCATATGCATGCCTCTTGCTTACAGAGACCAGCGAAAACCATTGGATCCCTTAGGACTAGAGTTTTAGATAGCTGTGAGTTGCCATGTGGGTGCTGGGAATCAAACCCAGGTCCTAGAGAAGACAGACAGTGCTCTTAAAAAGTGAGCATATCCCCTGTTGTTGCTGGGGTCTAGTCAGAAAGAGGATCCAGACAGTCCTGATGAGACCTGATAGGTTAAGGTCAGATAGTAAGGGAGGAGGACCTCCCCTATCAGTGGACTAGGCAAGGGGCATAGGGGAGCAAGAAGAAGGAAGGAGGTGAGACTGGGAGGAGATCATGGAGGGGCTACAGCCAGGATACAAAATGAATAAATTGTAACAAATAATAATAATAATAATAATAATAATAATAAATTAAAAATCTAAGTATCTCTCTATCGCTAAGGAGGGAGGGTGAGACCGGGAGGGAAGGAGGAAAGGCTTATGGGGGAATACAAAGTAAATAAAGTGTAATTAATAAAATAAAATTTAATTAAAAAAAAAAGTAAGGACAGATATATTTCCAAAATTCTAGACCCTCAGACTGAGCTAACTGCCTAAAACTAACCAGAAAAAGAGTTAACAGCTTCTTGTAAGACTGAACTCCAAGGCTTAAATCTAAATTGATATTTTTCTTGATAAGTTCTGCACTGCATTGGATCTATTCCTTTATGAGTGGTTCCATCGGCGTAGTCCTTGGATCAGCAATATCAATGTAACACAAAAACAAAAAGCAATGGCATATTCTTGGGATCTTTTCCACATGACTCCAGGTTAAGGGGTGGGATCCAGCAACACGTTCCAGGGCATATGATGCCCCCCCTTTTTTTCTCCTTAGGCACTGCATGCATGTAATGTACAGACCTATATAAAAGCAAACCACTCACACATAAAATCAGAACACAAAAAGATGCAGCCAAAGAGTAGGCAGAGCGTAATCAGTCTTGTGGAAGAGTTGGGGGAGAATAGAGGATAGTGGAGGGAAAAGAGCATCACGAGGACACCAACAGTGTCCGAGGGTTATGGGGGCTCAAAGTGACTGAACAACCAACCAAGGAGCATGCGTGTGCTGAGCCCAGGCCCCTACACGTAGCAGCTGACAGACAGCTTGATTTTCATGTGGATACTAGCAAGTGGAGCAGGGGCTGTCTCTGACATGACTGTTCCCTACTTTGGATCCTTTCCTTTAGCTGGGCTGCCTCGTTGGGCCTCAGTAGAAGAGAACGTACTTAGCCATGCAGGGCAGGTTGGTGGGCGTTGTCCCTTTTTCTGAGGAGATGGACACAGGGGGAAAGGGTGGGAGGGAGAGAAGGGAGAGGGCTGCGTTGGAGATGTAAAGGGAATAAACAAACAAACAAACAAATAAATAAATAAACAGAATTTTTAATATTTTAAGACAAAAAGATTGGCCAAAAGTCCAATCTTTTTTTTCTTTTTTTTTTTTATTTTTATCATTTATTTCAATTTATTTGTATCCCAGCTGTGGCCCCCTCCCTAGTCTCCTCCCAATCCTGCCCTCCCTCCCACATCTCCTCCAATGCCCCTCTCCAAGTCCACTGATAGGGGAGGTCCTCCCCTTCCCTCTGACCCTAGCCTATCAGTTCTCATCAGGACTGGCTGCATTGTCTTTCTCTGTGGCCTGGTAAGGCTGCTCCCTTCTCAGTGGGAGGTGGTCCAAGAGCCAGCCACTGAGTTCTTGTCAGAGATACTCCTTGTTCCTCTTACTAGGGTACCCACTTGGATACTAAGCTGCCATGGGTTACATCTGTGCAGGGGTTCTAGGTTCTATCCATGAATTGTCCTTGGTTGAAGTTAGCCAATCTCTTTCTTACCTTCTACCTCACACTTTGGTTTGTCATTAACCTTTCAATGTATTGTTTATATGTGATAAAACCTGAGAAAATTGGCTGAAGGGAAAATATAATCTCATTTACCTTTGTTCAAGTTGTAACAGAACAGGAAGGTTTTACCTGTTTTCTGGAAATATTCCCAGTGAGGATTTTTGCCTTCTCAAATTGCCATAATCCCAGACGTCATAATTATGAGTAATAAAGTTGCTATCTTTTCAACATCCATGAATGTTATGTTTCTCTAAAACCTTAAGTCAGACTCTGTTTTATCTTTGATACAGATTTAGGCACCAACCACATTTCTATAATCTACTATTGTATGGTTCAGCCAGAGTAATCTTCACGCTAGTGAATGTCAGCTGGTCTTCTCTGTCTGACTGTGCCTCTTCTGACTGTCCCTAATATAGCAGAGCATTCCCTAGTGAGCATAATTCAGATCATGCACCTTGCTACTTACAAAATGCTAGTGAAGTACCTTGTTTCCTCACTATGAAAGTGAAAGCCTGGACTGTGAGGAAGTAAGACGCCCACCTTCAAGTGGGCATGTGTTCTGGTTACCTGTCTGTGTCTCAGAGGGATGGAAGCAGAGCGTAGACTGTAAATATAGGATGCAGGGTATGCACACGAGAGGCAGTGTCTGGAGGAGGAACTGATGAGTCAGACACTGAAGCCAGAGGCTTCACCCAGGAACTCACTGAGTCGGGCTGTGAAACAAGATGTCTTCCTGGTTTTCCCCATTTTTGTGTTTAGATGTTAAACAGTGGGCTTTCCTGAAACAAAGGGGATATATGTTTGGAAATCCATAAGGAAACATTCATTTGAGGCTCCATTATTAATCACTGACAACCAGATAAGTGAGAATTCATTGTATAGAAGGAAACTGCAGATATAATTAGGCTCTGCATTCGGAGGTAAGAAAATTCCAGTTTTCTAACATTGGAGAGGGACAAGTTGAGGATGTGAGGATTAGGGCAGTAATCTGCCATTCATAGCTGTTCTTTGAAAGAGCAGAAGCAAATAAAGGCTTTGATCAGTGCCAGAGCTGAAGAGCAGAACTGCAGCCCTCCACACCCTTTGATTTGGGAAGAGTCGCCCTTCACAGCAGGGTTCAAAGCCCAGATCTTTACTTTTAGAACCTGTTTCTTGCTGTGAGCATGAGCCCTCTGCCACTTTGCTTCCAAAAGGATTTACTTATACTTAGTGATGAGTAAGTCTTTTTCCCCTCCCCTCCTCTTTCTCCTCTCTCCTCTTCTTTTTCTTTCTTTACTTATTTTTTTATCCCTTCCTCTCTCTAACTACATCACCTGGGCAAAATCGAAAATATTTAGTTACTTAGTATATTTGTACTGGCAAATTATGTTACTGTTTCCAAGAATTATTAGTTTATCATCTTAATCTTCTACATTCCTGTACTTCTGATCTATCACACACAGACACACACACACACACACACACACACACAAATACACACACACACACACAGAGAGAGAGAGAGAGAGAGAGAGAGAGAGAGAGAGAGAGAGAAATTAGAAGCTTATGTAGGCTTTGTCCTTGTCCTCTGTTTTATTGTTTTATCTATATAATTTGTGGCTAGTGAGATGAAGATTGTCAAAGTCAGGAATCCAGTGTCTTGACTGCTCTCATTTCTAAAGCACCCTGTGAAGAGGAAGTGATACGTTTTATTGACCTAACTCTGGGGAAAAAAATGCTGCTAGCCATTGATTGCGTCAGCAGATTTTCTCAGACATTGCTTGGTACACCTAGGCACATTCTGACTGCTCCTCACACGTGTGCACCATGCGCATATCCGTGTACATACTTATGCTGCTTTCCTATTTACACACAGATGGACTCTCTAAATTCCCAGACAACATGTTATCCAGTAATGTGGCATGGAGATTTGAACTGTACCATGTATTCTACAGCCTGTGCCAGAAATCACACACCCACGCCTCTCTACGCACTCCCTAACATTATGATGAAGCTGCTTAATTGACCAACAAAAGCACATAATTTAAAGTATTCTCCTCTTGCTATTAAAGTTCTTACCCTGGCGATGGAGCTTTTGAAAAAAAATTTCAGTGGCTTACAAAAACAATTTCATCAAGGTCCCCAGAAACTTGTATAAAAGCCAACATTTAAATGTGAAACATGATTTCATTTTAATAAGGCTAATATGCGAAATACTTTGAACACGTTTGATACCTAGGACTCTATCTTAGGGATGGAACACATGCTTAATATTTAGAAATGCCTACAGTTTGAAAAGCTTAATGGAATACCACAAGGGTAGGACATTATGTTTTCAAGTCTTTATCTTAACCTTCAAAATAAATTATTTATACGGATGTGATTATATATATATATATATATATATGTATATACACACACAAACACCCATCTGTATATTATATGTAAAGATATACCAGACATACATAACCTTTTATGACACATATATAATATGCTGACATTAAAACATACTGGAGAATCATTTTCTTTCTATTTTAACTATAAATTAGATATAAATATATAACACATAGTTTTATAAAAATAATCCTCTGATTAAAAATTTTGGAACATTTTTACTGGGAAAATAAGATGTCCCCACCTATTGTTTCTCTTCCCTCTGCAAGCCTTCTCTCCTCTGGTACCTTCTCCCCAATCTTATTAATTAATCCCCAATTTTATTAATTACACTTTATTCACTTTGTATCTCCCATAAGCCCCTCCCTCCTCCTTCTTCAAGCATGCCCCTCCCCTCCCCAAGTCCACTGATAGGGGAGGTCCTCCTCTCCTTCCTTCTGATCTTAGTCTATCAGATCTTATCGAAGTGGCTGCATTGTCATCTTCTGTGGCCTGGTAAGGCTGCTTCCCCCTCATGGGGAGGTGATCAAAGAGCAGGCCAATCAGATTATGTCAGAGGCAGTGCCTCGCCCCATTACTATAACCCATTTGGACACTAAACTGCCATGGGCTACATCTGTGCAGGGGTTCTAGGTTATCTCCATGCCTGGTACTTGGTTGGGGTATGAGTCTCAGGGAAGACCCCTGTGTGCACATTTTCTGGTTCTGTTGCTCTCCTTGTGGGGTTCTTTTTGCACTTTTAAGTGACATTTAGGGATTCTTCCTTGGGTCTTCCTTGGTACTCATCTTCTTTGGTTCTATGAATTGTAGTATGGTTATCCTGTATTATATGGCTAATATCCATTTTTAATTGAGTAAATACCATGTGTGCCTTTCTTGGTCTGAATACCTCATGCACAACGATTTTTTCTAGTTCCAATGCAAATTGCATCATTTCCTTGTTTTTAATACTAAGTACTATCCCATTGTGTAAGTGTAGCACAACTCCTTTATCCATTATTCAGTTGAGGAACATCTGGGTAGTTTCCAGTTTCTGGCTATTATGAATAAAGCTGCTTTGAACATAGTTGAGCAAATGTCCTTATTGTATGATGGAGCATTTTTTGGGCATATGCCCAAGAGTGGTAAAGCTAGGTCTTCAGATAGGCCTATTCCCAAATTTCCAAGAAAGTGCCAGATTGATTTCCACAGTGGTTGTACAAGTTTGCACTCCCATCAGCAATGGAGGAGTGTTCCCCTTGCCAGCACACCCTTGCCAGCACTTGAGTTTTTGATCCTAGCCATTCTGATGGATATAAGATGAAAGCTCATATTCGTTTTAATTTGACTTTTCTTGATGTATAAGGATGGTGAACATTTCTTTAAGTCCTTCTCAACCATTCAATATCCCTCTGTTAAGATTTCTCTGTTTAGGATCCAATCAGATGCTAGACTCACAGCCAAACTTTCGACAGAGCACATGGAGTCTTATGTAAGAAGATGGGGTGGGGTAGAAGGACAGAGTGGACAGTACCCACACAACGAGACCAAAAAAGCTTAAAAAATCTGAGCCCAGGGGATCCTTCAGAGAATGATACACCAACCAGGGACCATACCTGGAGAGGACCTAGATGCCCCTTCTCAGATATAGCCGACTGGCAGCTTAGTCTCCATGTGGATCCCTGAGTAAGGGGAGCAGGGGCTGCGTTTGTCATGAACTCCTTTGCCTACTCTTTGATCACTTGCCCATATTAATTCTCCCTTGCCAGTCCACAGAGGAAGAGGATCCAGGAAGTCCTGGTGAGACTTGTGAAAAAATTTAAAATTAAAGAATTCTCTATTTAAGTCTGTACCACATTTTTTAAATTAGATTATTTGGTTTTGTTAATATTAAATTTCTTTGCTTCTTTATATATTCTCGATGTTAGCCCTGGGTCAGTTATAGGTTGGTGAAAATCCTTTTCTTGTCTGTAGGCTGTCGTTTTGTTCTGACAACAGTGTCCTTTGCTTTACAGAAACTTTTCAGTTTCATGACGACCCATTAATTGTTGCTCTTAGAGCCTGTGCTGTTGATGTTCTGTTCAGGAAGTTGTCTCCTGTGCCAATGAGTCCAAGATTCTTCCCCACCTTTTCTTCTAACAGGTTCAGTGTGTCTGGTTTTATGTTGAGGTCTTAAATTCACTTGAACTTTTAGTTTTGTGTAGGGTGATAAATAGGGACATATTTGCATTTTCCTACATGTAGACATCCAGTTAGACCAGTACCATTGTTGAAGATGCTTTCTTTCTTTATTGTATGGTTTTGGCCTCTTTGTCAAAAACCAAGTGTCCATAGGTGTTTGGGTCTATTTCTAGGTCTTTGTTTTGATTCCATTGATTGACCTGTCTGTTTTATTTCAATAGAATGCAGTTCTTACTACTATTGCTCTGCAGTACAACTTGAAATCAGGTGCTGTCTCCAGAAGATATTTTATTGTACAGTATTTTTTTCTTCTATGCTGGCTTTTTTATTTTTCTACATGAAGTTGAGAATTGTTTTTTTTTTTTCCAAGTACAATTGTCTGTGAAGACTTGTGTTGGAATTTTGACAGAAATTGTATTGAATCTTTAGATTACTTTTGGTAAGATGGCCATTTTTACTATGTTAATCTTACTGATTTATGAGCATTGCAGAGATTTCTTTTTATTTTTATATTAATTACAGTTTATTCACTTTGTATCCCAGCTGTAGCCCCCTTCATCATTCCCTCCTAATTCCACCCTTTCTTCCTCATCGCCTCTGAAACCCCTCTCCAAGTCTGCTGACAGGGGAGGTCCTCCTCCCCTTCCATAGGACCCTAGCTTATAAGGTCTTATCAGGACTGGCTGCATTGTCCTCCTCTGTGGCCTGGCAAGCCTGCTCCCCCTTCAGTGGGGACGTGGTCAAAGAGCCAGCCACTGAGTTCATGTCAGAGACAGTCCCTGTTCCACCTACTAGGGAACCCACTTGGATACTGAGTTGCCATGGTCTACATCTGAGCAGGGGTTCTAAGTTATATTCATGAATGATCCTTGGTTGAAGTATCAGTCTCAGAAAAGCCCCCTGTGCTCAGATATTTTGGTTCTGTTGCTCTCCTTGTGGAGCTCCTGTCCTCTCCAGGTCTTACTATCTTCCCCTTCTTTCATAAGATTCCCTGCACTCAGGCAGAGGCTTCTTAATTGATGCTTGTTTTGAGGTCTTTGCTTTGCCTCTGTTTTTTGTATGTTGGTATTTGTATTTCATTGTTTCTGCTACAATAATTTGTTAATATTAAAAAAATAATTCATTGTTTGACCAGATGGAGTGTGCAGACTATACCCTCAACATAGCTATGATAATTTATGGGTCTTCTTCACAGACAGGAGTCATGGGAATGCTGAAAGTTCATATCTTTTTTTTTTTTTTTTAGTTTTTGCATTTTCATGACATGGTTTCTATGTGTAGCTTAGACTGTCCTAGACTCGTCCTGTAGACCAGGCTGGCCTCAAACTCACAGAGATCACCTGACTCTGCCTTCTTGAGTGCTGGTATTAAAGGCATGTACCACCATGTCCAGCTAATAAACCTTTTAAGCTGTCAGACTCTTGTCTCAGGTTAGGATGCTGGGGGAGAAGCCAACATCATTCAAAATATCTCACTCCATTTAATATGTCATAGACTATGTAACATACCACTCATTTACCAACATTTAATTTTTAGAGAAACACTTTATCCTGAAAAATACATACATCTCTGCATATGTTCTCCATTCTAATGGCTTCTAAAAGCCTTGAGTTTGTCAAGCCATTGCCACCAATCACACCCAACTCTCCATATAAAGTGGAGGCTATTTTCCTCACCTTCATTATCTATACAGGTAACATTATTCTTACTTCACTTGTCCATGAGAGTTTTACAGACCTAGATAACTGTGTTCAAGGTAAAATACCAAGTGACTTTCATGTGTGCATGGCATAAGCTAATGGGTACAAAGGTTCTGGTAGTGGGAGGAAGAATAACCCTAACCAATGGATTGGAGTGAGCAAGTGTGATCGTCACAGTTGATTTAAGCTTTCTCTGAATGATACCTTTCCTCGTTATTTCAAAAATATTGGCTTGCAGCACCAGTGATGGAGCTCTCCCTCTGTGTTGCGCCTTCTGTCCTATTTCTTCTACGTTTTAGGATTTCAGGCTTGTCCTGCTTCCACTTTCTGAATTCAAGTCAGTTGTTCCTTTTATCTAAAGTTTTTGTTTTTGTTTTTATATGCTTCCAGCAAGACTGGCATTGTTGTCTCCTGATCGCTTATGACTCAGAGTGAAATGACTCCAGGATTAATCCCTAAGAATAGTAACTGCTGGAAGCTGTGTGTCCCTGTCAGGGATGGCAGCCTGGGGCATCGCTCTGGTCCCCATCCCGAAAGGCAAAGAGGATGGACACCAGAAGAAAAAGAAAACAGGAAACAAGTTAGGAGCCTCCCACAGAGGCCTCCGAAAGGCTCTGCCCTGCAGACTATCAAAGGAGATGTTGAGACTTATAGCTAAACTTTGGGCAGAATGCAGGGAATCTTATGAAAGAAGTGGGGAATAATAGTAAGATCTGGAAAGGAAAGAAGGTCCACAAGGAGAGCAAAAGAACCAAAAAATTTGAGCACAGGGGTCTTTCCTGAGACTCATACTCCAACCAAGTACCATGCCTGGAGATAACCCAGAACCCCTGCACAGATGTAGCCCATGGCAGTTTAGTGCCCAAGTGGGTTCCATAATAATGGGAACAGGGACTACTTCTGACATGAAATGATTGGCCTGCTCTTTGATCACCTCCCCCTGAGGGGGGAGCAGCCTTACCAGGCCACAGAGGAAGACAATGCAGCCACTCCTGATGAGACCTAACAGACTAGGATCAGAAGGAAGAAAAAGAAACACTCCCCTATCAGTGGACTTGGGGAGGGGCATGTGAGGAGAAGGGGGAGGAAAGAAGGGATTGGGAGGGGAGGAGGAAGGGAACTAGAGGGGGGATACAAAGTAAATAAAGTGTAATTAAAAATTAAATTAAAAAAAACATACTATTCAGTTTTTCAATAAGATACTTGCCTAAAACTATGCAAACAATATTGTGTTAAAATATACATGAAAGTATGCTGAAAAAATAAACATTCTATATATCATTTGACCCCAAATACAATAAAACCTTGTTAATTAAAAAAAAAAAAAAAAAAAAAGGATAGTAACTGCCAGAGTAACCACATGGTTTTCAAGCAAAGACTTTCCCTTCCTGCCTCAGCTAAGGATAAGGAAGGATGAAGTTAATTAACAGAGTTAGACATCTGGCTTACCACAGTTTCTGACAGGAAACACTTAGGCCTTTCCAGAGTTGCCTATCACCTTTAGTATGTAAGTGGGCTGGGGTCCACTCCATCTGGTCTTAAATAGCTTCAGGTACCTAGCTGATGTGAAATGGCTACAGAATTGTTGACTTTTCCAAAAAATTTCTTCAGGAAGCACTCTGGTTAATTAGTAATCGACTCTTTATATACAATATATTACTCATATCCCTGTCTAAATTTTTAAAAAGTCTCTTGAGAATTTGTCTGTTTCTTCCAGAATATGGCCCAGGGGTGGAAACTGCTTCTTAGAGAGGTTTTTGGAGATGCCTGTCTTCCTCCCTAAGGTAAACGTGAGAGTTGACTGTAAAGACGAACCTGATCATTCTTTCTCCCTCCACATCATTCTCGCCTGGAAGTCTTCCCTGTGAGCTGTGAGGATGTCTGCTTTTCCAGTTGTCACTGAATGATGGCAACGAATTTTAAGCCATGAACTCTGTTAGTGTCCAGAGACTACCATGACTCCTATTCATCCTCTAATAGTTTTACACGATGAGCTGAATATTCCCAGTGCACCTATCTTTAGCTTTCAGGTTGTGAATATAGTGGCATCAATCATAAAAGACATTCTTTGGATAGTCTGCTAATTTTATTCCAATCTCTTGCATTAAAACTCAACTCTAACTTAAAACGAGGTTTAAAGGCAGATTTTTCTTTGTGTTTTTATGTTTATTCTGATATCGATTGCTAGGATATGTTACCAAATTAGAATATGTCTTCAAGTTTTCTTCTCAGTTCAGCTGCATGGTAAGCTAGGCTTTGACAGTTGATTCCCTTATCATTAACACCAGGATTTAAGTCAGTTAGTACTACAGTTTCTTCTACATCCTGAGACACTTACTATAAAAATTACTGGCTTCATCCTAATTGGCCTGGTCTAGATGATATTTTATTACAGATATTCTTTCCTCCTGCCTATCTCCAGGATACATAGGAGATTTTGCCAAAGCCACATTAGCTCCTCTGAACTGAGGTAGAGAAGTTTACATGAGCGTTATAGAACAATGTTAAATCTCTGATTGCCATAGATAGGTCTTTGCAAAACCATGATTATCCCTCATAATGGGTCTATAAGTCAAGGCACTTTACTTAAACAGAGCATTTGGAAATCTGTGTATTCTTAAGTAAAATATTTGTGTATATATAAGCTATATGTATAATATATAATATTACACATAAATTATATATATATATAATTATCTTATGGCATGCATTATATTTCATATCTGTGAAACTGCAAAATGTCTTCTTCGACTTGATGAACCAGTATTCATGTATGCATACCCATTGGACATAGTCTGGCCAGGCTGAAAATTATGCTATCTTTCACATTCAGTGCACACCAATTGAGAAATCGTAACCTCTTTAACCTTTTTTTTTTTTAATTTCAGAAATTTCAGAATCATATTTCATGTTTCACATTTGGGCAAATGTTGGCTAAGAAGTAAAGGTTTCACAAAGGGTTTTTAGCCATATGTGTTAGAATAGAAGGTGTGTGTGCAGAAGGCAGAGGACCTCCCAATAGTATTATAAGTGCTAACTACGGTATTAGAAGAACACATAACACTTTTATTTGAAGTCATGCTCCCATTTGAGTCAACTCCACAGGTGAGGCTCAGAACAAAACAGAATCCATCATTTTCTTTTCTGTTCAGACATATGTTCAACAACTATTTAAGGTGAATCACATTGTAAAAAAATATCAATACTCCTTGAAGCATTGAAAGGAGCTGTAGCTAAGTAAAGCTTGTAGATAGAACAGTTGAGAATATATTATTTAATATTGCTTTACTATACTTGATTATACACGACATACCTTTTTTAAGGATACTCACTGGTTGCCACTGTCCAGTAAACAAGCTCTAGGTAGCCTGTTTATTTTTAAAATAGCTAGGATTTGTAAATATGTTTGAATGTCCTTCAGGGAAAAGGGAACGACCTTTCTAGATGTGATTAATGTTTCAAAGTAGTTAATCGAGATTTAATAAAATGGGAGATTTTCCTGAGGGAGCCGAGTGTAATCAGGACCCTTGGTGGAGAAAGAGTTGCTTCCCTGCTGGTCTGAAGAAGCAATCAGCCATGTTGGGAACTCTACGGAGAGAAGTGGCCTGCATGATGGCCCCATTCCTTTAGACACAGAAAGCAAGGGAGAGAAAATACGACTAGCAATTCGAATGTTACCAACAGTCCCAATGCTACTACAAGAAGATGCTGAATTTCAGGAAAGACTAGCCAGTACCTGGCCTAAGGAGTCACGCCTGAGCTGTATCTATGAGTTACATTGTGAGACTATGAAGGTGTGCTATTTTAAGCAGCTGCATTATTGAACATTTATTATGATCAATATCACAATAACAGAGCACACTTTATTTTCAGTTGTATGCATACATTTCTCCAGGGCCTCACTAGACCCATGAGAACGATAGTTAGAATTTTACAGCCTAGGTGGGAGAATTGAATTTTACAGCCTAGGTGGGAGAATTGAGAGCTTAGTACACTGGTGTGGATTTGAATTATTTGACTCTTGTTTCTATCTGATCAATCCTAAAGTTCATAGCAGTTTTGAATTACCTCCAATATTTCTAACTGCTCCTTTATGTTAAATATGAATCTTCCAAAGGTTCCCCAATTTACCAGCATATACCTCTCTCTTTTCTGCTTGTAACAGAACGTAGATAAGCTCAGTGCATCCAGGAGGATAGAGCAAGAGAGACAATATCCTGGAGGAAGCTCTTACTCCCTTTATCCTCATAAATTTCCATTCCCATCCATTTTTTAGCATGAGAGATAAGAAGCCACTATACAGCTATTTTTAGCTTATTTATTAAGAAATATCCAAACGTGTTGGCATTTTCTGTTGTGTTATTTCACATATCAGCCTCAGTTGGAATGTAATGTAACAATAGGAAGACAGAGATCACTGCCCCCAGCTTTCATGCCCACTTCAATCATCCCTTTTATGAGCTCTTGGTGGAACTCATTTTAGTATATAATGCTTGCTTGTATAATCATATCTACAAAAGGGGAGAAATTTTTCTAGCCTTATTTTAAAGTTAGAAGCCCTGTTATCTTTTTCTCTGCCTGTGATTAAGCTATTAGGCACATACTTCTTGAATTCCACAGTGAAATTCTCTTCAGAAATTGCAAGCGTGCGTTATGTGGGCATGGCCTTCTTTGAAATATGTCATCATGTGTTATGTGGGAGATGGGGTCTTTTGTAATGCTCAATGAGTTTCAGTCACGTCACTGAAAAATTCTATTCTTATCACAGTCCTCTGGAAGAGTGAGCCCTACAGCCCATAATAGTCTTTTGTTGACACTTGTTTTAGTCTGCCCCCCAAACCCTACACATTGAGTATCACTTTCTACCATTGGTTGAGATCACCCAGCAATGACATCATATTATTCCATGGACTTTTTTTTTCTGGGAATAATTCCTTATTTTTTATGTCAAAAGCTACACCCATAAAGCCTCACCAACATGACTGCACAAACATGAACTAAGGATGACAACAGTAGCTATGCCAAACTGGAAGGGCTAAAGCCCATGAGGCCTCAACTCTTCACAAAATATTGCAGCTGAGAAATGCTAAGAGCAGGAGAAACAGCCTTCCCCCAGGGAAAATCATATCATGTGATTATGCAATACTGAATGCCACTCCTGAAAACATATGAACTGGATATATGTTTGTGCATATATATATATATAGAGAGAGATATACAGATATACACACACACACACACACATATATATATATATATATATATATATATATATATATATATATTCAAGTAATAAAAATTAGTGAAAAAGAGACCATAAACTGAAAGAGTGAGAAGAGACATATGGAAGAACTTGGAGGGAGAAAAGGGAAGAGAGAAGTGTTGCAATTATAGTGTAATCTTCCAGATTTAAAAAAAAAGATAAAGAGAAAAGTCTCAAATTGATATTTATTTCTTAGTGACTTTTCTGAGTCAATGTCTCCTCTAAAGTTAACTAGAGCATTGTGAATAAACTAAGATTATAGTATTAAAACATATATGCTGCTTCTCCACAGAACTCTTTTTCAATAATATTATATTCGTAGCATTCTTTTCCCAGCAAGAACATTGTTGTTAGATATGATAAATACTTGGGTTTGCTTGCACTAGACTTTCTGTTTCTCTGTATTTCACTCTGTCAGGTTATGTGTTGGTGAGCTACTTGCACAGTCCTACCTAAGATAGACTTTTTCTGGAGTACATCTGAAAGACTGCCCAAAATTCATTAATACTCGATAAAGGCTCTAGTGCTGTCACATGCGAATGGAATAGACGCCTAATTCATTCCAGGAAGGACAGAATCAGTCCTCATTCTACCCCTCCCCCCAAAAAAAACTTCACATTATTTTAAACTTCATGTCAGTCAAATCCTTGTACCTCAGCCTCCTCAGTGCTTGGATACAGGTGGGCAGCCTCATATCTGGCTTCTGACAAGTGAATCTATCTATACGTTGTCTCTTTGATTTAATTGCTCTTTTGCCTGTACCAGTCCTTTTCAGTACATCTTAGTACCTGTTTCTCTTACCCCAAAACTTCAAGGATGTTAGTGGTTCCTTACTGTCACCTACTGTGCCAAAGTCACTAATTTTTTTTTTAAATTCCATTTATCCAAGATAAGCTCACTTTCTTTTATGTTATTTTGATGTAAGAAACTAGAAATTTTAGAATCCTTTCCTGTTCACCATAATATATACCTTTAAATTCTGTGTATTACATTTATTAGTGTTTCTCAAACACAGGAATAAAGAAATTAGGAAGGCTAAACCATGGTTCTCTAAAAACTCTTGTTTGTCTTATTATATATTTAAGTAAAGAAACTAAATATGAGATAGGGCTCTCATAGAATCAATAGGAGACATTGGGCACAAAATGACAGAAAAGTATAATCAGCCCAAACCTATTTCCACTCCCAAGCACACAGAATTCAGCCTTTGTGTAGGTAGCTAAGGTTTAGTACACCTGGCATCTTCACAAGTGTTCCGGGATGGGTTTGTCTGTAATGCAATCTCCAGCAGGTGAAAAGTCTGGCAGCACAAAGAAAGGTTGTGGAAGAAAGAGGAAGGTAGAAGTGGTCAGCGCAGCCCTTATTAAGTGACCATTTTTCTCTTTGCTTTAGTATTGCTTGAAAAGTTTTCCTATCTAATTTTATTGGTATTTCACATAGAACCCCTGCACAGATGTAGCCCATGGCAGCTCAGTCTCCAAGTGGGTTTCCTAATAATGGGAACAGAGACTATCTTTGATATGAACTAAGTGGCCTGCTCTTTGCTCAACTTCCCCTGTGTGAGGAGCAGCCTTAGCAGGCCACAGAGGAAGACAATGCAACCAGTCCTGATGAGACCTGATAGACTAGGGTCAGAGGGAAGGGGAGGAGGACCTCCCCTATCAGTGGACTGGGAGGAGATGAAGGAGGGTGGGTGGGGTTGGGAGGGAATGAGAGAGAGGGCTACAGTTGGGATACAAAGTGAATAAACAGAAATTAATATAAAAATAAATTACAAAAAGAAAATTTTAAATGCATCCCTTCAAATGAAGAGCTACACATACAGATCTTGAATTTAACACTAAATATGAAAATATATATGTTAAAGTGTGACTATGTGAAATATTTTTTGAAAAAAAATTAAATCCACTACATATTTAAAGACAAGTGTAGTAACATTACCATCAAGTATTGACAAATGTCCTTTGAAAAAATTTGTCTCAGACAAGGTTATGAAGATATGTACTAAAAAAAAAAAAGTTTTAAAAGAATGCAAAAAAAGTTTTAAAAGAATGCTATAAATGTAGTTTATAGCTAAAAAAGTTACCCAAGGGAGAGCAGGCTGCCAGGAAATGTGATGTAGCAGAGGCCAGTGAGTAGGATAGGTCACTGTCCTTGCCCCTTTCTTCCAGGTCTTTTATATCTAACTATTTGGTATTAAACTATTTTATGCAATCAACTGTATCATTTATAGAATGTATGGGGATGACATTTTTACACACTGAAAAGAAAGATGGTCCTACAGTACTGATATCTGGCCATGTGTTTTCAAATGCAGCATCACATTCTTAAGTATAATCTTAAGTATAAAGTGTAAATCTTCAGTTGTCTTTCTACATAATGAAATACATGTGAAAACTTGGTGTGAAAGCTTTGCCATCTATCACATATAAACTAAAAGCTACAAGTCTCGCCAACAATCTCCATATTTGGATTCTTTCAGTCACAGAGGTATATATCTCAAAAAAAAAAACCAGTTATTTTTCTTTAATTTTTGAAAAGTAGCTGCATTTACATTTGACTGTTAACAAAGTTCCTAGCTTAAACATCTTCATACTGACAGAAAGGGGCTTCAAGGAAAGGCATTTTTTCTCCTGCTTGTTTATCATCCCTCTGCTTCCTGTGGTCATTTTCTTAGTGACTTTCTCCCAACTTATCCCTTTAAATATCATCCACATGCCAATAATCACTTCCCAACTTCTGCTACATTCTACACTTTACGTATGCAGTATGCAGCTGACATTTCCATTTACTCACTGCTGATCACCACAACAAGAATACAAAACAAATCACATGAAACTTGTTACCTCTGAAACTCTGGGAAGGTAGATGATGATCTTCTTTTGACTGTACTTCTTTCAGTAAATGAAATTCTTTCACTGCTCCCTCCAAATAACTATACAAATCCTGACTTTACTTTAAAATATGGCTATAATTCTGTTCCCATCCCATGCAGCCATCATCTCCACTGTTTCCACCTTGGTTCAGTTCACCACTGGTGCTTTCCCTGCTGCTCTTCACAACTTTCTACTTGTTTTTACTGATTCTTCCTCCCTGCAACGTCTTCATCCGGGAAGCAATCGTAAAGATGGTTCTGTTCCTGCACTCATGTTTTTCATATGGTTTCTACTCTTAGACAAAATGAAATACCAAAACAAAACTACAAAGTACTAATAATTATTGGCATTGTCTTATCTCCTACATTTGGTTCCCTCTTTCTTTTTTGATGGACTTCTTGTTTTGTTTTTTCTTTCTGGTATTAGATGTCCATGCCTTGATCATGGAGCACCTTTGTTGAAAATCTCCATGTAGTGAACCTAAGAACCTTATTTCTCTCTACTTCGAAGGTGATTGTCCCAGATATCAATGCAATTCATTCCTTTTGGTCTTCAATCAGGAGCAAACTATCCTGGCTCTATATTAATATTGTGGGCCACGTGTCTATAAACATATATAGATTTCTCGACACATACACACCATACTTTTTGTGTGTAATAAGTAGTTCACATATATTTTGTTTTTCCAACATATTTTATTAGCTTATATTATACAAAACAATTGTGGGCTTCATTATGTTATTTTCATCCATTTATATTATAACTTATTATATAACATTTATATAATAAGTGATCATGCTGACTCTGCTTTACTCTCTCTTGTCCTTCATTCTCTTATTCCTTTCCTCTTCCCAAATAGCTTTCTTTTTACATTTCTGTATTGTTTAATTAATTTGTTTATTCACTTTATTTCCTGGTCGTAGCCTTCTCACCTCTAAGTCTCACCCTCCTTCCCTATTCCCTTCCCCCTTCCCTATTTCCTAGAAAAGGAGAGCCTCCCTTCATATCCACTTCAGCTAATCAAGTACTATTGGTGCTGAGCTTGTCCTCTTCCCTTGTGGCCTGGCAAGGTAGTCCTTCCAAAGGGAAGTAATTGAAGAGGTGGCAAGAGAGTTCATGTCAGAGAGAGGCCACACTCCCCTTCCAAGGGGACCCAAATGACTCCTGAGCTGCCCATCAGTTACATCTTTGTAGGGGGCCTAGGTCCAGTCCATGCAAGGAATTGGTTGATGCTTCAGTCTCTGCAGGCCCCTCTTGGCCCTGGTTAGTTGTCTCTGTTGGTCTTCTTGTAAAGTTCCTGTCACCTCCAGGTTCTTTTCTCCTCTCCCACACCCAACTTTTCCACAAGGCTTCCTATGCCTTTGCCCAGTTTGGTTGTGAGTCTCAGCATCTGTTTCAAGGCACTGCTGAGTGTAGTCTCTCAGAGGACAACTCTGGTTGACTCCTGTCTGCAAGCATGGTGGAGTATCTTTAATGGTGTCAGGTGTTGGTTCTCTTCCATGGGGTAGGCCTTGGGTTGGGCCAGGCATTTGATGTACCTTCCCTCATTCTCTAATATATCTCCTCTATCTTTATCTCTGCATATCTGGTAAGAAGGTAAATTTTAGCAGAAGTTTTTGTGGGTGGGTGTTAGTTCCCCTTCCTCTACTAGGAGACTTGTCTAGTCAGAGGGTGTCCTCTTCAATCTCTATGGCCCCGTTACTAGGAGTCTACCCTGATCTAGGTCTCAGCCTTGCCAGAGAGATGGCCTTGCTCACAGTGTCCCTTTTATCTATAGGCCTTTTATACTACTGCACCCACTCTCTCCAGGTCTGATCTCCACACTCATATGTCTCTGGGTTTCCTCTACTATTTAACCTGCACAAAACTCAAGTCCAAGTGGATCAAAGACCTCAATATAATACCAGATACACTAAATCCATTAAAAGAAAGAGCCTTGAAGTCATTGGTAGAGAAGACAACTTTCTGAACAGAACACTAACAGCTCAGGCTCTAAGATCAACAATTAATAAATGGGACTTCTTGAAACTGAAAAGCTTCTGTAAGGACAGGGACACTATCAATTGAATGAAATGACAGACTACAATTTGGTAAAAGATCTTCACCAATCCTACATCCAACAACAATGTAGAGCTGATATCCAAAAATATGTAAGGAGCCCAAGAAATCAAACACCAATAAACAAAATAACCAAATAAAAATGGGTCACAGAGACAATAGAGAATTCTTAATGGGAATCTCAAATGGCAGAGAAGCACTTAAAGAAATGTTCATGGAGATAGAAAGACTTGTAGGGGACCTGAGCTCCAAACTGATACCAACAGAGCCATGAAAACTGAGGCTGGGGACTCTAAAGAGAATGATTCCCTAATCAAAGACAATGCATGGAAAGGACCTAAAACCCTGGTTCATATGTAGCCCATAGACTCAGTCTCCAAGCGGGCTCCCTAGTAAGGGGAGCAGGGGCTGTCTCTGGCATGAACTCAGTGGCTGGCTCTTTTATTCCCTCCCCCTGTGGGGTGGAACCTTGCCAGGCCACAGAGGAGGACAATGCTGCCAGTCCTGATGAGACCTGATAGGCTAGGGTCAGATAAAATGGAAGGAGGACCTCCCCTATCAGTGGACTAGGGGAGGGGCATAGGGAGAAGAGGGAGGGAGAGTGGGTTTGGAAGGAGACGGAGACGAGGGAGGGGGCCACAGCCAGGATACAAATTGAATAAATTGTAAGAAATGAGAAGAAGAAGAAAAAGAAGAAGAAGAGGAGGAGGAGGAAGGACATGTTCACTGTCTTTAGTCATCAAGGAAATTCAAATAAAAATGAATCTGAGGTTTCATCTTATATCCACTAGAATGGCTAGGATCAAAAAAACTCAAGTGACAATTCATGCTGGCAAGGATGTGTAGCAAGAAAAACACTCCTCCATTGCTGGTGGGAGTGCAAACTTATACAGCCACTGTGAAAGTCATCCTGGCACTTTCTCAGGAAATTGGCAATAATTCTTCCTTAAAACCCAGCTATAACACTTCTGGGCATATAGACATGTCCAAAAGATGCTCCACCATACAACAAGAACACTTGCTCAACTATGTTCATAACAGCATTATTTATAATAACCAGAACCTAGAAACAGCCTAGATGTCCCTCAATGGAAGAATGGATAATGAAACTGTGGTACAATTACACAACGAAATACTACTCACCTATTAAAAACAAGGAAACCATGAAACTCGCAAGCAAAGGGATGGAACTGGAAAAGACCATCCTGAGTGAGGTAATGCAGACCCAGGAAGACACATATCATACACTCACTCCTAAATGGATTTTAGCCGTATAGTACAGGATAAACAGACTAGAAGGCACAGACCCAAAGAAGCCAAGTATTAAGGAGGGCCCAAGGGAGGATGCTTAAATCTCAACCAGAAAGGGAAATGGAATAGACAGAGGTAAAGGCTGAAGACAGGGAACATTCCTGTATTTTAATAAATATTTTAAAAACATTAAATTTCCACATCAGAGACACAGATGTGTCTCTGTATCGATCTTTTTGATTCTGGCTTATTTCACTTGACATGTTGATCACCAGTAGCATTAGTTTTCCTACAAATGATATTATTTTGTTCCTCTCTTTAGTTGAATAATACTTCATTGTATATATGTACCTCATTTTATTTTCATTTGTTGATAGTATGAGCATTTCAGCTGATTTAATAAATGGTTATTAAGAAAAAATTTTTCATTGGCATACTTACAAAGATATGTTTGTTACAATTGTGTCTCTTAGCTGCTCATCAAACAGTCCTGAGAACCAACTCAGTTTCCAGCCTATCATCAAAGCATCACCTGTTTGTTTTCGTATTTCCTGTGACCGCTCTATATGGATCCTGATATAAAGGATACGTTTCCTTAACTGTTTGCAGAAAATGCTTTACAACTCTATGCACATAAGCTTCAGAAAGAAAGGTAGTTTTGTTTCATTTATTTTCCTTTTTCTGTCACCACCACCAGAATCATGTCTGGCTCTATAAAGTATCTAACAAAAAAAAATTTGACAAGCGAATAAATGAATAAAACTATACCAGAATTTGTAGAGTAAGAAACTGATAAGAACAGGAGGTTGAAGTGCAGTTCTGTAGAGCTAGGAATTCACATCAGATTGTTTGAAGATTCTTGATGGGGTCCTTTTTGCTGTTTTACAACAAAAATAAAAAGGTATTTTCTTCCTATCATCCATTCTAAGTCACAATGGTTATTTCCAGTGTTGGCTTTAAATGAAATGTAAAATTATCTCTGGAGGTATTGTTATTAAGCCAATGATATTGTTACGGAATCACCCCTATAATAGGGCTGCTGAATAAGCCCTCTGAGAGTACTTATGCAGGGCTAAAATTGCCTTAAGGTGCCAAGTGGAATCACCTGTGTGACCTTTTTGGGTTTGTTTGCATCTTGTTATCCACCAAGTGAGAGAGAAGAGCTACTCTTTTTTTGCACTCAGGAATATAGACTTTATTGGTCACTTGAGTCCAGCCAAATACTCAGGGTCTACTCCACTTGGACTTTATATGTTTAGGCCAGAAAATAACCAATTGCTCCCAGTGAAAACTTAACCCTGAGCATTTTTCTTTTATCTGTGGAGGCACAAGAGACTTGAATAATGAAATTAAAACCAGTGCCTCCTCTCTGATTTGAATAACCATTCAGGGTGCTCTGGCTTCTAGATCTCTTTAGAGTGAGTGACTGAGACTCCTTGGAGCAGAAATGGGTTCCTTTGTATGTGACATTTCAATTCTGTATCAAATACATTGGTTTCAGTGTTGGATTGATTGGTCATACAGATGGCAAACTTGTAGACAAACTGTTAGCTTGAGATAAAAAAAAAAACAAACAATAACAACAACAAAACAAAAACGTATGTAGTCGATTGCTTTAAACAGTTCAAATGTAACCCTCTACCTGTAGTACAGCCTGTTGAGCTAAGTCTTGGGTTTAATTGTTCACTGTTCAACATGATTTATGAATAAGTACAGTACAGTAGCAATTAAATTGTACTTTCTACAAAACAGGCAACGCATGTCTCCTGATTTTGAGACACTAGCATTTTTTTTCAGATTAGCAAAACTCTGTAATCTATTTGGATGTACAGGTGACATTTCTCGTTGAGTCTTCAGGATCTTGGGACCTCTGAGATGTGTGCTATGTCATAAAACTTGAATGATGAAAAGCAGCGGGACTCCTTCAGCCTCTAATTGGAACCACTCAGTGTTGCAAAGAATCAGAGCTAGTCTTTTTTTATTCCATTTAATGGTCTTTTTTACATTCACAAATCATTTATCAGCATCATCTGAAAATGAAAAATGATAAGTGCAGTAATATTTGGCACAATGTGTATGGTTTGTTACCCAAGGCTTGGTGTGTAGGTACAAAAGTATTAGCAATGAAGTCATATTCTGGAAAGGATGCAGAGGCCTTGCTCTACTTCTGGCTGAATTCCCAGGTTTAGGCCAATATCAGTCTACCGGAATCAGTGATAATGTTTTCTGTCATGGCTGTAAAATACTTTCAGAGAAACATAAAGTTTTTATGAGAATAATAGTAAAAAAGATGACTTCTTCTGTGCCTGGGGGTTAATATTTGGTTTTGGTGGCTCACTGTAGAACAGCAGAGACGGGGATAAGGAAGTGGAGACACAGAGCTTGGAGTCCCCTAATATGTGCTCATTATAAACATGGGTGCTAGATGTGCCTAATTGCCAAATATTTACAGGGCGTGACCCATTCTGAGTCACATGGCTGGAACAAGGCCCCATCATAGGGGTGTGAGCCTTCTCTCCTGCCTGCCTCTTTCATCCTTTCATTAGGATGGTAGGATTCCTTCTCTGATAGCAAGGTATCAAGTGTTATTTATTTATAACAGCTTAATGTGTCATGTCAGTAAGGTTTAGTGATCTTCCCAAAGAAAGAGAATGTTAGGTTGTTCAAGCCAGTACTGTCAAAAACTATTTTCAGTGCCCTGCTTCATGAAGTAAACACAGTTAGTTAAATTGAATTTGGAGGATTTTCTCCTTGTGATGAACAGAGAAAGATTAGCATACCTGTACTATCTCTATTTCCCCTTGTATATGGAGGATAGTCCTACTGATCTTGAAGTTTATTAGAGCTTTAAGCTGTCACCTTATTACTGTCAGCTTCAGGAAAAGAAGAAGTTACTGATGTAAAATTAATTTATTGAAAGCAATTGTTTTGTCCTTAGGGAATAACATCACCATTTAACTTAATTTCCCAATCATATAGTCTCATTTGCAAAGGAAAGTAATAACTTTCCTTTTGAACAGAACAAAGTGCATTTTACTGAATGGTGTGCTTCATGCTTACAGGTTTTACTTGTTCTAGATCATCAGTTGTCATAACAACACGATACATTGTATGGTAACTCTTTCCTGCTGATTTAAAGAATTTTGCGTTGCTTGAAGTATTTACATAAAAGACAATATTAGGAGGACTTAAAACAATTACACAGTTGTTTTACTTGCTACATTATTCCACATCAAATGAATTGTTATGGAGTACATGAAGGAAAACAGACAAACTTTACCTTGCAATCACTTATGCAATCACTTATAATCACTGATTATTGCTGATGGTTTGGTATTTGCCCAAAGATACAACCACATATAAGGAAGCCTTGACAGTTACTATACGTTATCCACAAAGACCTAAGTGCTCTCTTTGTAGACAATGATGTTAGTTCAGGCTGGAGAGCCAACTTAGTCCTTAAGAGTACTTGTTGCTCTTGCTCCTGTAGGACTTGGGTTTGCTTCCCAGTGTCCACGACTGTAACTTCAGGTCCAGAAGTTCAAATGCAAAACTCCTCTGGTTTTGCAAACCACCTATACATCCACAGTGTGTGTGTGTGTGTGTGTGTGTGTGTGTGTGTGTGTGTACATGTCTATTTCTTCACAGGCTGTGCAGGAAGATTGCTACAATTGCAGTCTGTAAAAATTCAATCACATATGTGCATGTTTAGCTGTGAGGGTAGCTAAGATATTGCGTACTTACATAAACTTGGGAGAATGATTGTCACTTGAAACACCAAAAGTACATTTTTCCCCAAGTCAAAGGTCGACTGACTATCAGAACTTTCATTCTCTAAGTTTTTCCCTCTTGGACAACAGAAGTATTAAGACCCCACAGGGTCAGTAGAAGTCTGTCCTGCCTAATGAGGAAATTCATTCTAATTAACAAGGTTCCATGACCATTTTAAAATAGTTTAGATAATGGCTTTGGTAAATGTACTAGCATATTTACATGATTGGACCATATAAAACAGCATTTTTGTAGTTCAAAAACTGTCACACATCAACAATTTCATGAAGCTCAATCCATGCAAGTCATGTGTTATAGAGATCCACAGAACAATAATTGTATCCTATTAAAAAGAGAAGGTGTCTCCATTCTCTAATTCTCTAATGTCAGTGGGCATTTTCTTACCTGCCAGGTGTGTGAAGACACACTTTAAAGTAACGCCTGTGTCATTCCACTTTTAAGGAATTCATAAGTGTTACCAATGTTAGTTCCAGAATAACTCTTCAAGAACAATTTCAATGCCTTACTGTTTCCTGGGAGAGGGTGTTCTTGTTTTACTGTATAGGTCTTATGAACCGGTAAGGAAAAGATGAGACACCAATCTGTAAATTGCAAGGATGCTAGCTCCCAAAAAGGAAAGCTACATACGACAATTATCAAAACTCTGGCCATCAAAGTCATGTAAATTAGAGAATGTGCTGCATTTAAATATTTAACAGCCAAGGTAGAAAAATATTACTAATACTCAATGGGAAAGACGTTAGAGAGAAATTGATGTTTTCACACTCTACTATGGGAATTACAAATTGCTAAACCTTTTGAAAGGTTATTTGGCAACATGTATGAAAATATTCATAATCCTTAGCCATTTGCTCAAACAATTCCACTTCTAAATAATATTGGTTCAGACCTCATCACAGCAGATCTGTATGTATGTGTCAAATCAACATGTCTAATACAAAGTACGAAAAGATGTAAAGATAGAACAGTGCAATGCAACAGAAAGAAGTATCTGAAGGCTTGTTTTGAACATCAGAAGAACAAAACAGGAAACAAGCTAGAAACCCGCCACGGAGGGCCTCTGAAAGGCTCTGCCCTGCAGACTTCAAAGCAGATGCTGAGACTTATGGCCAACTGTTGGGCAGAGTGCATGGAATCTTATGGACGACTGTTTTCTTTTTTTTTTTTTTTAAGTTTTCTGTATTCATTGATTTTCAAAGTGGTTGTACAAGTTTACATTCCCACCAGCAATGGAGGAGGGTTAACCTTTTCTACATCCTTTCCAGCATGTGCTGTCACTTGACTTTTTGATCTTAGTCATTCTGATGGGTGTAAGGTGAAATCTCAGGGTCATTTTGATTTGCATTTCCCAGATGACTAAGGATGTTGAGCATTTCTTTAAGTGTTTGTCATCCATTCAATATTCCTCTACTGAGATTTTTCTGTTTAGTTTTGAACCCCACTTTTAACTGGATTACTTGGTTTGTTGGTGTTTAACTTGTTAAGTTCTTTATTTATTCTGGATATTAGCCCTGAGATATAGGGTTGGTGAGGATCCTTTCCAAATCTGTAGGCTGTAGTTTTGTTCTGATGACAGTGTGCTTTGCTTTACAGAAGCATTTCAGTTTCATGAGGTCTCGTTAATTGATTGTTGCTCTTAGAGCCTGTGCTGTTGGTGTTCTGTTCAGGAAGTTGTCTCCTGTGCCAATGAGTTCTAGGCTCTTCCCCACTATTTCTTCTAACAGGTTTAGTGTGTTCATTTTTACATTGAGGTCTTTGATCCACTCGGACTTTAGTTTTGGACAGGGTGATAAATATGGATATATTTGAATTTTTCTACATGTAGACTTCCAGTTAGACTAGAACTGTTTGTTGAAGATGATGTCTTTTTTTCCGTTGTATTATGTTGGGTTCATTGTCAAAAATCAAGTATCTATAGGTGTGGTGGTTTATTTCTTGGTCTTCTAGTTTAGTCCATTGATCCACCATTCTGTTTCTATGCCAGTACCATGAAGTTTTTATTACTCTTGCTCTATAGTACAGCTTGAGATCAGTAATAGAGATATCTCCAGAAGGGCTTTTATTGTACAGGATTGTTTTATCAATTCTGTTTTCTTTTTTGTTTTGTTTTGTTTTTCCATATGAAGTTGAGAATTGTTCTTTCAAGGTCTGTAAAGAATTGTGTTGGTGTTTTGATGGGAATTGCATTGAATCTGTAGATTGCTTTTGGCATGATGGCCATTTTCACTATGCTAATCCTACCTATCCATGGGCATGGGAGATCTTCCCATCTTCTGATATCTTCTTTAATTTCTTTATTCAGAAACCAGAAGTTTGTTTTTTTTTTTTTTTTTTTTTTTTTTTTTTTTTTTTTTTTTTTTTTTTTTTTCAAACAAGTCTTTCACTTTTTTGGTTAGAACCACACCCAGATACTTTATGTTATTTGTAGCTAGTTTCAAAGGATCACAAAAAAACTCCTAAAAGGTTAATAAATTTGCAGGGATCTTTTTAATCTCAAAGCTTCCCTCTGAAGGTGTTAATTGTTCTAGCAGTGATCTGGAGTACCATTTTATGTTCATCATTTAATGCACAAAGACTAGATAAAAATAATTGTTTCATTTGATCTATTTTTGTCTTTGTTGAGCCCATGTTTAGACAGTCATGTTGGTGAGACTTTATGGACTTAGCTCTAACAGTCCTAGGATATATAATCTACATAAACAAGAAATGACTGAGCAAAAAATAAGATAATCAGGGCTGGAGAGATGGCTCAGAAGTTAAGAGCACTGTCTGCCCTTCCTGAGGTCCTGAGTTCAATTCCCAGCAACCACATGTTGGCTCACAACCATCTATGCTGAGATCTGATGTCTTCTCTGGCATGCAGGTGCACATGCAGAAAGAAATTTCAAGAATACACTAGGGAGTCCCCTAAGATCAGTTCATGTGGTGTCAGGATTCAACCATGTTGTATTTTGAAAGTCAAGCCACGTTGGCCTTGCATGGCTTAGAAAAAAGTAGGTTCTAAGAATGTTGGCTTCAAAAGACCATGTGAAAAAGGAAGGAAAAGTTCACTAGGCAGGGATCAGATACTACTGCTTCATATACAGTTAATAGAGACCACGTATCCTTGACTGGATTGATATCCATAGACATAAGTGGCTCTGTAATAAAATGTCAATATTTATGTTAGTTGAAGGGCTTTATGTCTCTTGATTTCAGGCTAGAAATTAGTCTACATAATTTTACATATATATATATATATATATATATATATATGTTTTCAAGGATGAGCTTTGGCATTGGATAGCCAATTGATTTCCTCTTATCTGGAAAAAAAATTTCTCCCAATTTCTGCATTCCTTAGTTGCCTGTAGTACATTTTTAGAGCTGCACTCTCTGGGGCTTTCCCAGCTCATTTCAATCTGTCCACTGGTGTTGTCCTTGTCAGATCATGCTCAGACAATCATGTTGGTGAGACATTATTAGTATAGCTTCTGACACTGTCAGTAGAGCAATCTCATAGCACACTCATTTTACCTTCTGTCTCTTACAATCTTTCCACCTCCTCTTCCACAATGTTCCCCAATCTTCCATGTGGGAGCAGATTTATCCATTGTGACTGAGCTTTACAATTCTACATTTAGATTGCTTATGGTTTTCTGCACTGGTCTGTGCCTATTGTGAAGAGAAGTTTCCGGATGTGGGGAGAGAACTGCAGCTATCCACGGTTATCAAGAATACACCAGCAATGAGCTGCTCTTTCTAACCTGACCCAACCTCCCAGAGGTGACACCACCTCACAGCAGTTCCTTCAGCCATGATTGACTCGTTCATGAGCAAATCATTCCTGAATAACATTGCTATTTGGATACCAAGCCTTCAGCACGTGGACACTAAGGAACATTTCATATTTAAATATAAAAATGTCCCAAGTTTTCCAAAGAAGTCTTTGTTTTCTACTTTTGAGGAGCCATTTTGTACTTTTGGATTGGTTGTTTCTTTCTTGTGCTGGGGATGAAACCCAGGATCTGGTACATGCCTGACAAGAGCTGTGTATCTTTGTGTCTTACACACAGGAACATACTGTACAGTTTCAGCTCATTTTATTAAGAAGGCAAAGGGAGATTGTCAAGGACAAGGAAAGACGAGAAACTCTGGCCACGTTCCAGTCCTGCCTCTGTGAAGGCATTCCTACTCATTTCCCTTGAGGAGTTACTGTGAGAACTAGCTCTTCCGAAGCCTCTTCTCCTGGAGCACCAGCAACACTGGTCTTCTCCATTTTGCTAGAATAATCAGATCCCAGGACCCATCTTTTTTTCCATGTAATCTTTGCTAGCCTTTCAAGAAGGCTAGTCATCTTTAAGATCCTAGTTAGATGTCATTTTCATTAGGAAGTCATCTGTGTTCCCTAAAACAAAACGTGCCCAGTTCTTTCACATATCTTGAAAGCACTATAATCATTATTATTAAACAATCGTTTTTATAATTAGTCACATGTCTATCTACTATGGTTAAAAACTTCAAAACTATATACAATCAATCATATCTGGCTTTCATATGCTCTTGTCATATCCATCACTAACATTCACTCTCTAGGAGAAGGTCTTTCAGTTAAATACTACTCAAGCATCTATAGAGGGTGTAAATTAATCTGGTAAGATAATATATGTTAACATTGCTGAAAAATATGAAGAACAAAGGGTAAGGTAGGGCAAAGTTCCACGTTTCATGAGTGGATTGTTATTATATATTATATTTTCCCAATATTAGTATATTATGTTTACTTGTATTTCCTGATGATGTAGTAGAGATAGTTTTAGAATTTCAGACTGGAATTGGCAATATCACTGAGGATGCGAACACTCTCGATGCAGGTGAAAACCTTGTCTTATGCTATGGTATAAATACCATAAAATGATGAGTCATGAATAATAAATACTTAATTATTAAATCTGGAAGCTGAGAACTCTAGATTCAGTATTAAAAATGTTCAGTTCCTCTGAGAAGGCAATCTTCTCACAGTAATTTCTGCAGGAGTAAAGGTGAAAAGCAGGTAGATTTTAAAATGACACTAAGGAAGCCCTGCCATTAGTGTTCCAATTTCAGATCTGAAAACCCCACAAAGATACCCATCTCTTAATTTCTTTGTGTGTGTGTGTGTTTTTATAAATTTTATTTTATTTTATTAATTACACTTTATTCACTTTGTATCCCCCTATAGACCCCCCTCCTCCCCTCCCAGTTCCACCCTCCCCTCCCCCTTCTTCTTGGTTGGAGTATGAGTCTCTGGGAAGACCCCTGTGTTCAAATTTTCTGGTTCTGTTGCTCTCCTTGTGGGGTTCCTGTCCTCTCCAGATCTTACTTTTTCCCACTTCTTACATAAGATTCCATGCACTCTGCCCAACCCTTGGCCATAGACAAAGGGGGTTAGATTCTGACTCAGGAAAGGGGAAATTGCAGCTGATTTCCAAACATACTCAGGATAACATCAAGTCACATTTAAAAACTTCTGAAAAGTGCAGCTTCAAGACAAGTGTTTCCCCTGCAGCTTGATAGTCCTCTTTCTGTCCCAGAGACTCCAGAGGTGGCATTCACCGAGACTTTAGGCTTCCTGATTTCTTCCCACCTTTATGTCAGGAGGTAGGAGGGATCTGCTTTGCAGATAACTAGTGATCTGACCCAAAAGGAGAACGGGGAAACAAATGTTATGATGGGCCTGCAAGGAGTAAGAGAGTATGGTGCCCTCACATAAACTGCAGAAGCATGTTTGCATTGTGAGAGGAAGAACAAAGAGCATCTCACAAAGACAAAACTATAAAGGAACATCTTGTGTAATCATCACATTCTTTCTCATTTTACTTATGCAACTAAGAAGGTAATCACAATATTTGTCTATGCATCAAAGACACAATTTTACAATTACTTCTGCGGTAAAAACAGCTCATTTCTTTTCCAGCTGTCTTTTGAGTCCTCTGCTTACAAACCCTGGGAGGAGAGCTTAAAATAATATGAAAATCATTGTGAGACAAAAATTACAAGCAATTCTTTGAAATGTTCCTTAAAGTTTTTTAAGTTCATTTTCAGGCTGATAGGTCCAAGAAATCAATTTACACTATCTAACCCACCATGCAAGAATAAAATCCATTCTTTTTTTTTTTTTAATTTTTTCTTCCTCTTTTTTAAAGAGGTAAGTTGACATTTTCAAGGACTACACAATGCCTTCCACAGACCAGAGGAAGGAAAACAGGCTCATCATGTGATTAAGAGAGTGTTTTCCCCTCTGTGAAAAGCGCTCACTGCAGTGTACTAAGGAGCACAATCAAAAACACCATTGGCCTCTTATGATGAAAACCTCATCCCAACATGAGTTCTAGCCAGCTCCCCCAAGTGATCCTAACCTACCTAGAAAATGTTTCAGAATTTTCTAACTGTATCATTAAGGGTTAATATTTATTTATTTATCTATTTATTTATTCACTTATTTATTTTGAGAATTACATTTTAGCATTCTAGACTATAATATTTCCTTTTCACAATCTGTCTTTTCCAGGAAACCGTTGTTACATACCAATCACAATGCTTTCTCTTTTATAAATTAATCTCTTCAGCGCAAATGTCATCTGTGCCATATCATGTCTGTGCTCTTTGATGGGCACAAAGGTGTAGAGGTGGAGAAACTTTCTTCAGTTTCTTTGCATGGGTGTGTATTGTGTGTGCTCTTTCCTATGTGACCACATTTCTGTGAGTGCACATCTGTGTGTGTATGTCTGTATGTACATGCACTTCCTCAGTTTCTCTTCAGTCTTTTATTATGGTCGCTCAGTGAAACCTACAGCATGTGATGAACACTTTCTTTAGTGAACTGTCTCCCCAAGCCTTCTTTAAGATTTTAAGAAAACCTTGGTAAACTAATGTCAAATGTTTCCATAAGGGGCCACGGAGATTATGGGGTGTAGAAATATTCCAAGTCTAACCTATGTATTTCTATATTAAATTTGTGAACCACACATAAGTTTAACAAGCATTGCATAGGCACAGAGCCCTCCCAACACTCACTCTCTACCCTAATCTTGGACACCTTGTTTTAATAAGACCAAGAAATTAAGTACTTAGGCTATCTCTTAGTACCTACAATTATTCATCTGCCTTTTATTGGTGATAAAGAAATAGAGTAGTCATCTAGGCATTTAATTGAACTGGTTATCTTCTCTCTCATTCTCTCTCTCTCTATTTCTGTCTCTGTACCTCCCATTTATACAGACGCTATACACACATATATATGCATACACAACAGATATTTGTATATATTTTTCTATATTTCCTATAAATATCTGTTTATTAAGTACTGACTTGAATTTCTATTGTACCTATCTTAAAGTAAATTTATAAAAATCTTTAGGGAAAAGTTAGCAAAATAAATTTTAGTAATACAGTTTCTATCTCTAACTTCACACACTTGCACACCCATGCATTCACAGCCACGCACACTCACACACCTTTTTTTGTTGTTATTGGAATCAGACACCACAGCTGGCAGTGCCTCCGGGACTTGAAACATCAATCAGTTTCACAGCTGGAGGCAGAGTGATCTACAGCAATAAAGCTCAAAGTGCTTCCTCTTCTGATATAATTTGATTCTTCCATTAGAGCACACATTTTCCATTTTTTTAAAAGCCAAAGCAAATGTTCTCTGTCCATATCAGGGCAAGTAAATAGTTAGCTTAAAGAGGCAGAGGGCATTCTTTCCTAGGTAGAATGCTGGGTGGAGAAAAACCATCCAGACATCTGCCCCACTGAGCTCTGTGCCCTCCTCTCCAGCATTTGTTTGTGCTTTCTGTCTCTAGGGCTGCCACAGATCACGGATCTGTTGGGCTGATAGTAAAACCTGAGAGCTATAATGAAACAGATTACAGAGACTTATTGAATCTGATCGTGGGTTTCTAATACTTTAGAATTCAATAGAAAATAGTAAGGTACTGTCATATTTTTTTTTTCTGGGCCCAGAGTGCTTATCTTCAGTTTCATCACCACTTAGAAATCATTGCTTTGATCAAAGCTTAAAATAAAGTTAAACAAAATTGATTCCCTCCACTTCTGCAAAGCAGATTGAACCTAATATTTTTAAAATTAAGTTTTTTTTAAATTGTTATTTTAGAAAAGACAGTCTGAATTCTACCAAACTGCATAATGACAGTCATAGATAAATTTCTGACAATGAGAATACATGGCTAAAGTCATGTTGAGCACAAGACAGAATCTGGCTGCTTTAATTCTTATTAAAAAGTACAATAGGAAGCTTAGAGTGTTGGTTTTAGATAGAGACTGCCAAAAAGAAAAACTAATAATAAATGAGCAGTTTCATCCCAACTTGATGCTTGCTGGCTCTTTTCATGGATTCCCTCTGCCTCCTTATTTTAGCTGTTGTCAGACCACTGACAAAAAAAAAAAAAAAAAAAAAAAAAAAAAAAGTATAGTTGCATATTTCATCTCTACCATCTTTCCTCTTGTTTCTTTTTCATGAAACTGTAAAAGTAGTTCTACACTAAAATGTATAGTGATGAAATCAGAAAACATTAAAGCTAAGTGGATTCCTAGAAATCCTTGGTCCAACAGTGTCCTTTCATCTCTTTATACATATAACATATATGTTATATCTATGGGGAATATGAGACCCAGGGAATGTAAGTAGTCAAGTCAAGGACACATGGGGTAGTTTTCTATCAAACTGAAACTTGTTTTCAAAATTTTTATCATATTTGGTTGAATTGCATCAACATGAATTTACCTTAACCCTGTAAGGTGACTATATTGGGAGAGGTATATCAATAATAAATTAAGGCAAAATAAGATTTAGTATAATCGGTTGCCTTAAAAGAAGAGGGAAACAGCTTTGCTGCCCTGAGCTGCATGTTGTCCTCTGACCACCACAGTTGGTCCAGTGTTCTGCCCCCTTTCACCAAGCCTGCTAGAAAGGATGTGAAAAAGGGAACACACCTCCATTGCTGGTGGGAGAGGCACACTTGTACAACCATTATTCACAATCTTCTCAGAAAATTGTGAACAAATTTACCTCAAGACCCACCTATACCACTGCTGAGCATATACCCAAAAGTTGCTCCACCATACCTCAAGGACACTTTCTCAACTATGTTCATAGAAGCTTACTTTGTTATATCCAGAAACTAGAAACAAACTAAATGTCCCTCAACTGAAGAATGGGTAAAAAAATGCTACACATTTATACAATGTAATATCAATCACCTATTAAAAACAAGGACATCATATACAGTTTACAGGCAAATGGATGGAACGAGAAAAGATCATCCTGAGTGAGTTATTCCAGACCCAGAAAGACACACATGGTATGTATTCACTTATAAGTGAACATTAGCCATATGGTACAGGATAACCATGCTGTAATCCACAGACCCAAACAAGCCAAGTAGGGCCAAGGGAGGATGCTGAGTCTCCTTCTAACCAAAAAATAAAATAGATACCTGAAATAGATAGGTCAGCTGGCTAGAGGAAAGTGTGGGGATGGTAACAGGTTTGGGGATCAGGTCTGGGGAGGCGTTGAGGTATTGGGAGGAGTACAGGAAGGAGTATTTATGGAACAGGAGAGGCTCTGAGAAGTCCTGGTAGTGGAGACCCTAGCTAAGACTTCTAGCAGTGGGGCTTAAGGAGCCTGAAGTTGTCACCTCTTATAGACAGGTCAGACTTCCAAGGGCACACAAACCCAACCACAAAACAATTGACTCAAAATTTGTCCTGCCTATAAGAAGTGTAGGGGTAAAGGTGGAGCAGAGATTGAGGGAATGGCAAACAAATGACAGGCTCAATTTGAAACCCACTCCATGGGAGAGAGCCAGTCCCTGGCACTATTAATGATACTTTGCTATGCTTACAGACAGAACCCTAGAATAACTGTCTTCTTAGAGGCTTTATGCAGCAACTCTTGGAAACAGATACATAGATCCACAGTCAAACAATAGGTCAAGCTCAGCGAGTTTCATGGAAGAGTGGGAGGAAGAATAGAGAGAGCTGGAGGGGTCAAGGACAGCATAAGAAGACATATGGAGTCAACTAGCCTGGGCCCATAAGGGCTCACAGAGACTGAACTGCCAACCAAAGAGCATGCACGGGCTGGACATAGACGCTCTACAGATATATAGCAGATGTGCAGCACGGTCAGCATGTGGGTCCCTTAAGAATGGGAGCAGGGCTGTCTCTGCCTCTGTTGTCTGCCTCTGGATCCCTTTCTTATAGGTGGGCTGCCTTTTCAGGCTCAAGTTGGAGAGGATGCACTTTGTCCTGCTGTGACTTGAGGTTCCAGAATGAGTTGATACCCCTTGGGGCCCTCCCCTTCTCTGAAAAGGGGAGGAGGAATGGGAGGAGATGGACATGAAGGTGGAACTGGGAGGAGTGGAGGAAGGGGGCTGGAATTAGGCTGCAAGGAGAAGAAAAGAAGAAGAAGAAGAAGAAGAAGAAGAAGAAGAAGAAGAAGAAGAAGAAGAAGAAGAAGAAGAAGAAGAGAGAACACTGGAGTTTTTATCCAGATAAAGGTAACTGTGAGCCAGGAAGAGAACTTTCATCAGGAATAAAACTCCTTGGAGGAAGCTCGTGTAGCTCAGTAACCAATTGGTTCCCCATATTAAGGGGAACAGGGACTATCTCTGACAGGAACTCAATGGCAGGCTCTTTGACCCCCCCACTCCCCAAGGGAAGAGCCGTCCTGCTAGGCCACAGAGGAGGACTTTGCATCCAGTCCTGAAGATACCTGATAAAACAGGGTCAGATGAAAGGGGAGGAGGTCCTCCCCAATCAGTGGACTTGGAAAGGGGCAGGGAGGAGATGAGGGAGGGAGGGTGGGATGGGGAGGGAATAAGGGAGCAGGATACAGCTGGAATACAGAGATGATAAAATGTAACTAATAATAATAATAATAAAATTTAAAAAAAGAAATAAAACTTGCCAGTTGCAGGACCTTGGATTATCTTTCCCCTTAACTGTAAAGAAATAGTCATCTCTATGTCAAACAACTCAGTCATGACACTCTTTTTCCAATTCTTAAGTTTTATGGTTGATGTTCAGTTCTGATCTTTTTTTAAGTGGTACAATACAGCTACTGACATAGACACCTACTGACTATGGAGTGGAACAAAGAAGTGATTTGATAAAATGCACTCAATGACTGAGCACACAGATGACCAAATTTTCTGTTTGTGACCACTCTGTGCAGGATAGCTCCTAGGATAGAGAACCCTTAGAACAGGTCAAATAGATCTGCTTGTCTTAAATTCTCATAGCTGTATTTTCCAAAGATATGGCTTTGTTTATTTATTGTGTAAATGTCTGTTCCTTCCTGGGAGAACCCAAAGTGAGGTAGATGGTTTTGTTACCTGTTTTTCCATTCCTTCTTTTACTCATAGAATTCTCCTCTTTTTTTTTTCTTCTAAACTATTGCATTAATTTTCTCAAATTGTCTATAATCTAGCAACCCTCCTTCATCCTGTTGGGACTAGGCACCCTGACGAAGCACCGGGGTCCCTGTATCTCTTCCTTACTATCCATTTGTCATTTCTCCCAGCCCATAGCCATCCCACTAACCCATGTCACAGCTGTCAACGAGGAGGACTACCTGTCACCACATTTGCCAGGGACGTAGGCAGGTTTTCTCTGTGTTCCTTCCCTCCTCCGCTATGGTCTGTACAGAGTACGTTTAAAGTAGCTGCTTCCCCCCAACCTCAGCTCCTTTTCCAAGCACACTTTCATGATATATGAACTTTCTGCCTGCCATCCATAACCAGATCAAAAGTATTCCTATTTCAGCCTATGCCATTCTTCAAGAAGCTGGAATCCATAAGAGAATTCCAGAGTCAATCGCTTTTTCCCAATGCAAGGTTATGTTCTAACCTACCCATGGCACCAATCTGAGTATCTAAACTCAAAGTCCCAACCCAAATTCGGTTATACAGCAAGCTGGACCCTAAACCCTGAAACCCAGAATGACCTCAATGCTGAAACCTACTGTTATTCTTCCTGTCACTTGTCTGTTGATTGTGGCAGCAACCAAAGAGCCTAACATCTAACCAAGAAAGCTAGACCAGGCATTTATACCAAAAAACAGGGCAGATGTCATAACTTCCTATGCTTAGATCCCAGAACTAAAATGCAAACATGAACAATGAAGACAATATGCTTCACTCAGACTTCATAGATCTTATTATAATAAACCCTGAAAAAGAGAATTTACATGAAACATCAGATGAAGACTTCAAAAACAGCAAATATGAACACTTTCAAGAATCTTAATGAGAATAGAAATAAAAGCCTCAATGAGGACAATGAATATACAAACAAACAGTTGAATACAATAATGGAACAATTAAAGTGTAAAAATATAATTTAAAAAAGAAAGACAATGACTAAAAAAGATCCACACTGAAATTAAAATTATAAATGAAAAACTTACAAACTCAAACAAAGAGCTCAAAGAAAGTTTCAACAACAGATTAAAAGATGTAAAGGGAGAATTTTAGGTCTTGACGATAAGGCAGAAGAAACTGGATATCAACAGCAATAGAGATGACAGAAAGTTTACAAATTCATGGAAACTAAATAACCCACCATTTAATTAAAATTGGGTAAGATCGGGAATCAAGAAAAAATGATATTAAATATTTCTAGAAATGAATGAAAATGTAAACAGAACATATCCAAAGCTACGGAACACAATAAAAACAGTTATAAATAAGAGGGACTTTCATAGCACTGTTTCAACATCAAAATCTGAAAACATTTATTTTTGATAACTTAAAAATATGTGTCTATGTAGAAAAACAAAAGGAATCAATAGCCAAAAAGAACAGATGAGAAGAAATAATCAAATTCATAGCTGAAATTAGCAAAATAAAAACATCACCAAGAATTCGATACAAAGACTCAATGAAACAAAATATTTGTTCTTTCAGAAATATGGTTGACAAATATTTAATGAAATTACCTAAAAAAGAGTGAGAGAAGATCCAAATTATTAAAATTAAAGATAAAAAGAAGTAAATACAATAGGAAGAGAGGAAATTCAGGAATTAGAGCAACAATATTTAATAGCCTGCATTTCATGAAAGTAACTTAAAACAAATAAATTGATATCTTAATATAAATGATCTACCAACATCAAATCAAGATGAAATAAAAATAAGGAAATGCATAACCTGTAGAGGAGTAGAAGCAGTAATTAAAATCCTGCAAACATAAAAAGCCCAAGGCCACATGGATTCAGTACAAAATTCCATCACACCTTCAAAGAAAAACAAATGTCAATATGCCTCAAACTATTTCTCACAAATAAAAGTTAAGAAATACTTCTGTATTATTCTAACAAAGTTACTATTACACTGATACCATGCCACATGAAGACACACAAAAAAAATTTAGACCATTATCCCCAATACCTATACTACTACATAGGTATTGAAAAACATCACAATAAAATACTTGAAAACTAAATACAAGCACGCATACCAAAGATCAACCATCATGATCTTCATCCCAAAGAGGCAGGTATAGCTCAACACTTATAAAGCAATAAATGTAATATGCCCCATGAAGAGTCTAGAAGACAAAAACCAATGACCATTTCATGAGATGCATAAAAGGCCTTTGACGATAACCCATTGTCAAATTTCTTCATGATAAAAGTCCCAGAGATTAGTGATATAAGGAAAACCTCAGCATAAAAACACTCTGCTAAAATCATGAACAAGAAAATGATTTGCATATTCTCAAGACTCATCCAGTATTGTACTGAAAATCTTAGCGAGAACAATTAGAAAAGTAAAAGATAGCAAGAGTATAGGAATAGAAAAGGGAAAACTCAAAATATATTTGTTGGTGATATGATTTAATGTATAAAATATCCCAAATATTCCACCAGGAAGCTATTATAGCTTATAAACACTTTAAACAAAGTAGCAGAATACAAAACTAACACACAAAAATCAATAAATATATAACAAAACACATGTACTAAGATGAGAATAGGAAAAATACTACTATTCATGACAACCACAAAAAATAAAGTAATTTATTCTAACTAAGGTGGTATTTGTTTAATAACAACTTTAAGACATTTATACAATGAATTGAAAAGATAAAAGAAGATGGAAATATTTTTTATTTCCCTGAATTGCTAGGGTTAATATTGTGAAAAGGACCATCCTTGTTCTCCCCATTTCCCTGCATATTTCATGACTTCCTTGTTTTTAACTGAAGAGTAGTATTCCATTGTGTAAATGTACACAAATTCTATATCCATTCCTCAATTGAGGGATATCTGGGATGTTTCCAGATTCTGGCTATTATGAATAGAGCTGCTACAAACATGGTTGAGCAAATATCCTTGTTGAATATTGGGGCATCTTTTGGGCATACACCTAGGAGTGGATCTTGAGGTAGCACTATTTCTAATTTTCTGAGAAAGTGCCAGATTTATTTCCAACATGGTTGTACAAGGTTACATTCCCACCAGCAATGGAGGAGGGTTCCTGTGTGAGGTAACCTAGAAGCAGAAAGACACATATGGTATATACTTACTTATAAGTGGATATTAGCTATATAATATAGGATAAACACACTAAAATCTATACTCCTAAAGAAGCCAAACAAGGAGGATCCTAGGGAAGAGGCTGAAAGCTCACTCAGAAGGGCAAGCAGGAAAGACATCAGAAGTTGACCAACAGAGCCAAAACAAACAAACAAACAAACAAACAAAAAACAAAAACCCTGGACTGGCGGGGGGTGGGGTGGGGACTGCAGAGACCCATACTCCAACCAAGGACCATGCATGTAGACGGTGTAGAACTCCCGCTCAGCAGAAGCCCATAGGATGCTCAGTCTCCAAGAGGATTCCCTAGTAGGGGGAACAGGGACTTTCTCTCACATGATCTCAGTGGCTGGCTCTTTGATAACCTCCCACTTGGGGTCAGGGAACAGCCTTACTAGATCCCAGAGGAAGACAATGCAGCCAGTCCTGATGAGACCTGATAGGCTAGGGTCAGATAGAAAGGGAGGAGGTCCTCCTCTATCAGTGGACTTGGGGAGGGGCATAGGGGGTAAAGAGGGAGGGTGAGTGGAAGGAAGAGGAGATGAGGGAAAGGGTTCCAGTGGGGATACAAAGTGAATAAACTGTAAGAAAGAACAAAATAAAGAGAGAAAGAAAGAAAAAAGAAAGAAAAAGAAGGAAGAAAGGAAGGAAAGAAAGAAAGAAAGAAGAAAGGAGAAAGAAAGAAGGAAAGAAAGAAATACAAAAAAAGACCATCCTACCAAAAGCTATCTACAGATTCATTACAATCCCCATCAAAATTCCAGCACAATTTGGAAAATAAATAAATAAATAAATAAATAAATAAATAAATAAATAGATAAAATAAAAAAACAAAACAACAATAAAACCTGTACTCTTCATATGGAAACAGAAAAATCTCAAGATTCTTAAAGCAATTATGAATAATTAAAGAATGCTTTAAGAACCACATCGCACATGTCAGGTTGTGTTATAGATCTATAGTATGAAAACCAGAACAGTGTTTTCATACAAACATGCTGATCAATTAAATAGATCTGAACAACCATAAAAAGACTACACAACAATGAACACCAGATGTTTTTTTTTTAAGAACAAAACCATACACTGGCGGAAGAAAAATGGCATCTTCATCAAATGATACTGACCTGAGTGGAGGGCTGCAGGCAATTTGCAGCTCCAAATGGATCAAGGACCTAAACACGAGACTGCAAACTCTAAATCTCACAGAACTTGATTGAAGAGAAAGCAAAAACTATGCTTAAACTCATTAGCACAGGAAAAGATGTCTGAACAGGACCATGTTAGCCCAGGTATTAACTTTTAGAAGTAATAAACTGGACCTCATGAAGTTTAAGTTTTTGTCTATAGAGGAAAAGATGAGATAATTTGAGCAATGTTGCAGCCTCCAGTATGGAAAAATATTTTACTAATTATACACCTGACAGATTTATTGTATGGAATAGAAACATGAACTTAAAAAAAAAAAAAAAAAACTAGAAACCAAATAACTCAAACTTTTCAGAGAATTCTCAAAAAAAAGAAGAAAAAAAGAAATTGAGAAACACTTTTTGAAATGTTAACCATCCTTAGACATAAGTGAAATGCAAATTAAAACTACTTTGAGATTTCATTTTACTCCAACCCATAATGTCCAAATTTAATAATACAGATAACATCAGATGCTGCTGAGGAACCAGGAAAAAGAGAATTCATTTCTTGTGGGAATGCAAACTGGTACAGCTCCTATGGAAAATAGAACGCATTTTCCTCAAAAAGCTGAAAATAAATAAATAGATAAATAAATAAATAAATACTTCGATAGGACATAAAGTTTCTTCAACAATAGAAAGAAGATAAAAATATTATAATATAATTTAAAGAATCAACATTTTGTAAATAAATTTTAAATATTTTTCTTTTTATTTGAGATAATAATATGGTTACAGCCTTTATCCTTTCTCCTTTCTTCCTCCAAACTTTCCTCTATAACTCTCCACAATCCTTCAAATTCATGCCTCTTTATTCACTAAATGTACTCCGTGCATATATGGATTTGCATTTAGATTCCTAAATATTACCTGTTTAGTCTGAATCAAATGGTAATCTTCTTGTGATACAGAAACAAAGCAAAGATTGAAAGGATAATGGGAAGAGAAAAAAGGAGAAGAGAAAAAGGGAAAGTAGGGAGAGTGAAGGATTTTATTCCTAGTTAAAACCATAATAGTTAGCTTTTCTGTGGATATTTGCTTGTGAATATATCTTAGGAGAATGAGATCTCCTGGTTGCAATTAAATTTTAAAGGGTTTAATTGCAATAAGAATTGCCAACCTTACGCATTTATTTTTAACGAATGGTTAATTGGAAATTTAAAAAAATCAAATGTATTGTGTTTAGCCTTCTCAAATTTTTTTTTTACTTTTATTATTTTTTTATTTTATTTTTATCAGTTACATTTTATTAACTCTGTATCCCAGCCATGTCCCAAACCCTCATTCCCTCCCAGTCCCTCCCTCCCTCCCTCCCTCATCACCACTGTGCCCCTTTCCAAGTCCACTGATGGGGGGACCTCCCCCCTATTCATCTGATCCTGTTTTATCAGGTACCTTCATTGAGTTCTTGTTAGATATTTCTAACAAGAAATATCCTTGTTCCCCTCACTTTGGGAAACCAATTGGTTACTGAGCTACCACAGGCTACATCTGAGCAGAGGTTCTAGGTTATATCCATACATGGTCCTTGGTTGAATGTCAGTCTCAGAAAAGACCCTGTGCCCAGACATATTTGGTCCTTGTGGAGCTCCTATCCTTTCCCCATCAGACTAACTCCCCTTCTTTCTTATGATTCCCTGTACTCTGCCAAAGGTTTGGTCATGAGTCTTTGCTTTGAAAACACTGCTAGTTAGAGCCTTGTCAAATTTTTGACACCTGTCAGAATAGCAGGTGGGCTGCCTAAAATTTTTATTTTCTCCCCCTGTTCTCCCAGATTCAATCCCACAGCCCTAGTCTCATCCACAGCCCTGAGAAGAATTTCCTGCTGCCCTGTTCTCATGTCTTGTGGATCCCACTTGTTGCTTTATCTCAGGCCCCAAATACAGTGGGTATCCTCTGCTAACCCACAGACCACTCCTGTAAGAAAAGCAGAAACACTGTCTATAGATATTCTCTTCTTTTCTATTCCTCTAGAGCCAATGCTCCAGTCTCACCCCCAGTGCTAAAGCAGACGCCCTGGGGATGACCTCTCTTTAATATCTTCCCCATTCCAAGGAGATGAAATAAGCAAATCCTGGTTGAACACTCTGCTCTCCTTTTCCTGTGAATTCCTTCAGACCCCTAACTTATACCTGTTCATAACAGTCATCTCTCAATAACCAGAAACCCATTTAGCTGGAAATCCAGTGGCCATTTGTAATTTTCCATCAGGCAACATACAACCATCACAATATACAAAAATCTATAGAGGAAACAAAAACCAAGGAACAAAACACACACCCAACAAAGACAAATCCAGAAATCAGAACCTAGGTTATAATCATCCCAATCCCAGATGCCTAGAAACCAGGGTTAAAAATAAAGTCAGTAACAGCCAGGCAACAGGCCTCCACTAAATCCCAGGTGTCCTATCATAGCAGAATCTGAATATTCCATCTTAAGTGAAAGCACAAGAAAAAGACCTAAAACTTCCCATATGAAGATGATAAACATCCTTAGAGAGGAAATGAAAAATATCTTAAAGTAATCTAGGAAAATACATGCAGTTTAATTAAATGAAGAAAGTCCTCAAATAAATCCAGAAAAATACAAATAGTAGGATGAAACAAATAAAAATTTTCAAGACACGAACATGAAAACAGAATCAATGGACTTGGAGCATGAACCAGACCTAAGATTTCACAAAAAGCAAGTATAATTGGGAAATCTAAATGGTAGGAAACTGAGGGCTTGGAGGTTTAGGAGGGAGTAAATATTGCCCAGCATTGTGTTCTAGGTTAACTAAAAAAAAAAAAAAAAAAGAAAATACAAACTAAGGGAATTCTGAAGAAAACAAAAAACAAAAAACAAAAAACTAGGAATTCAAACAGGAACTACAGAGGCAAGGTTCACCAACAAAATACAAGAGATGGAAAAGAAAACTTTGGCCATTGAAGATACAACAGAATAAATTAATATATTGCTCAAAAATGTTATATCAAGAAATAAAAAAAAAACTTCTGACACAAAATATCCAGAAAATCTGGGACACTATGAAAAGATCAAACCTAAGTAAGAGAGGAAAGAAAAGAATACTATCTCAAAAGCTCAAAAAAGCTTTTCAACAAAATCATAGAAGACAATTTTCTGAAAGTAAAGAAATTAAAGAAATGTTCAAGAGCCTACAGAACAGCCAATAAACTGGAGCATAAAAGAAAGTTTCCTTGGCACATGATAGTCAGAACACTAAAATTACAGAACAAAGAAAGAATACTAAAAGCTTCAAGGGTAAAACACCAAGTAAGAAATAACTGCAGAACTATTAGAATTGCATACATAATTCTAAAACATGTAAACAAAAGCCAGTAAGCACAGACTAAATATTAACAGAGCATCCCTTTCCCAGAAAGTGAAAACAAGGCTTAAGGACATATTCACATTTAGGGGATTCTCATTGATGAGAACATGTTCTGTAGCTATGCTCTGACTTCACACACACACACACACACACACACACACACACACACACACAAAAGGAAAAAAACCACATCTTATGAACTGAATAGAAATGTTTGTCTCAGAAGGCATGAAATCATGTCCAGGAACAATCCAGGGAATAAAATGTACCTGTGGTAGAAAGCACTCTGACTTTTTTTTCTGGAGCTTATTTCATAGTTTCTAAAGACATTGTTTGCTATGTATCATTCTTTTCACTATGTTCTGAAATATCTGAAAGCTCTAGAGCAAAAAGAAGTAGAGTAGATGGTAAGAGATAAACTCAGGCCAGAAATCAATAAAGGAAAATAAAGAGAGCAAGGCATAGAATCAATGAAACAAAGAGTTGTTTGTTTGAAAAAATCAAGATTATTCAATCTAATTAAAAGCCAGAGAGAGAATATCCAAATTAACGAAAGGGGATAACCTAACAGCAGACAACGAGGAAATCAAGTACTCCTAAGGACATACTTTAAAAACCTGTACCCCGTACAATTAGAAAATTTAAAAGAAATAAATATTTTGTGATAGGTTCAAATTACCAAAATCAGATGAAGAATTTAAATAAACCTATAACTCCAAGTAAAATATAAGAAGTCATTAAAAGTCTCTCAAAAACAAACAACAACAAAAGCCTAGGACCAGATAGTTTTAATGCAAAACTATACCAGATTTTAAAAGAGAAGTTAACACCAATACTCTTCAAATTATTGAAAAAAAATAGAAACAGAAGAATATTTACAAATTCATGTATAAAAGAATTGATGCTCTGATACCTAAACCACATAAATATCCAAGAAAGAAAAAGAAAAATCCAGAAATCAGCACCTAGGGTATAATCATCCCAATCCCATATTCCTAGAAACCAGGGTTAAAAAATAAACTCAGTAACAGCCAGGCAACAGGCCTCCACTGGAGCCCAGGTATCCTATCATAGCAGATTCTGAATATTCCATCTTAAGTGAAAGCATCTCTCTGATAAACATAGATATAGAAATACTCAATAAAATACTTGCAGACCAATTTCAAGAACACATCAAAAAGATCATCGACCAAGAAAAAGTAAACCTCCTCTCAGACAGGGATGGTTCAATATACACAAATCAAAATATGTAATGCACCACATAAAGAAAATGAAATAAAAGAGTACATGATTATCTCAGTGGATGCAGAAACAGCCTTAGAAAAAAATTCCACACCACATTCATGATAAAAATCCTGGAGACTTTAAAAAAACAATTTGCATACCTAAATATAATAAAGGCAGATTACAACACACCTATAGCAAAAATCATCTTAAAAGAGAAACTCAAGGCTATTCTACCGAAATCTAAAATAAGAAGTTATCCACTCTCTCTACATCTATTCTATATAGTACTTGGAGTCTTAACTAGAACAGTAATGATGCTGAAGGAAGTGTAGAAGAAACAAATCCAAACGGAAAAACTCCAAGTATCTTCATTTGTAAGACAGTACACATAAGAAACAGGGAAAAAAGACATCTCACAATAGACTCAAATAATATGAAGTATGGTGTGGTGACTCTAACCAAGCAAGTTTAAAGACTTCTGTGATTAAAAACTTCAAATCATTAAAGAAAGAAATTAAATTCGGGTCAAAGTTTTTGTGGGTGGGTTGGTATCCCTCTCCCTCCACTGGAAGTCCTCCTGATTATGGGTTGTATTATGGACACTTCAGGCTCCATAACCCTGCTGCTAGGAGTCTCGGTATGGTGGATCCCAAAGACTCCCAGGATCACTACCCCCAATTTTAGAGAGCCCCCTTCACTGATTTCCATTCTCTCTCTCAAGCTTCCCTCCACCCTGCACTCCTGACACCTGATCACCTGATCTCGTCTTTTCTCCCATCTAGTTTCCTTTGTTCATCCACTTCAGATGTCTACTTTGTTTCCTCTTCTGAATGAGATTCAGCATCTTTCCTTGGGTTTTCTTTGTTACTTAGCTTCTTTGGGTCTTTGGATTGTAGCATGGTCATCCTGTACTTTATAGCTAATATCCATTTAAAGATGAGTACATATTATATGTGTCTTTCTGAGTCTAGGTTAGTTCACTCAGGGTGATACTGAGGGAATGACTGGCTCAACTAGAGACCCACTCCATGGGAGAAAGCCAATCCCTGAAACTATTAATGATACTCTACTATGCTTGCAGATAGGAGCCTAGCATAACTATCTTCTGAGAGGCTTCATCTAGCAGCTCAAGGAACTAGATGCAGAGACCCACAGACAAAGAATAGGCAGAGCTCTGAGAACCTTGTGGAAGAGTTGGGGGAAGGAATGAGGGAGCTGGAGTGGTCAGGAACACCACAAGAAGACCTACAGAGTCAACTAACCTGGGCCCATGGGGGTAAGAGATATCAAGATGAAACTGGAAAAATAGGAGGGAAGGAGCCACCACAATCAGATTTGAAAGTGAATTAATGAATTAGTTAAAGAAAATAATAGAAGATATAAAGATCACGAATGCTCATGTATTGATAGGATTAACATAATAAAAATTGCCATGTTACCAAAAGCAATCTATAGAGTCAATGCAGTCTCCATCAATATTCAAAACAACATTTTCATAGATATTGAAATGACAATTTTCAGCTTCATATGAAAATTCAAAAAGTCAGGATACGTATAACATTCCTAAATCTTCAAAGAACTGAACCCGATAGAAAAAAAAAAAGGTGGGGAATAGCCTTGAGTTCATGGGCACAGATGATTTTTCTGAAGAGAACACTGGTAGTACAGGCACTAAGATCAATGATTAAGTGGATTCTCATAAAAATGAAAAGCAAATATAAGGAAAAGGACACTGTCCTTTGGAGAAAGCGGCCCTCTATAGAGCTGAAATAGATTTTTACCAACTGCATTCACATCTGATAGAGAACCAATATTTGAAATATATAATAAATTCAGGAAACTAGATAGGAAAAAAAAAACAAAAATTATTCCAATTAAAAATCAGGAGTAGATCTAAACTGAGAATTCTCAATAGAAGAAACTCAAATTGTAGCCTTAGATTTTTCACATAACCTACTTTATTTAAGTCTCAGAGCATGAAGATCAGTGCAATGATGTCAATCTAAAAAGCAATGCTTCACTGTTCATGGGCTTCTATTTATCTCCTTTTCGTTGAGTCTACCCCTGGATGTCCTCAGCTGGCCAAAGTCATGGTCCTCTCACAAGACAGCTTACAGCAAAGCATCATGTACCCTCTCACAAGCCAGCCTCCAACACAACATCACAGGCCCTATCACAAGACAGCTGCTAGCAAAGAATCACATGACTCAACTGTGTCTTCAAAGAAACCAGGAACTTCCACTTCATGGAATGTGGAAACATGAAAAGAAATGTTTAACATTCTTAGCCGTGAAGGAAATACAAATCAAAACTACTTGAAAATTATATCTTAAACCTTTCAGAATGGCTAAGATTAGTAACACAGGTGACAGCTTATGCTGGTTAGGATGTGGAATAGAGGAAACACTCCTCCTTTGCTGGTGGGAGTGCAAACTTGTAAACCACTATGGAATACTATGCGGTGGTTTCTCAGAAAGTTAAGCATCCATCTTCCTCAAGATCCAGCTATGCCATTCTTGGTCATAGAACCAAAGAATTCTTTATCCTACAACAAGGACACTTGTTCAGCCATATTTATTGCCATTCTCTTCACAGTGTTCAGTAATTAGAAACACCCAGATGTCCCTCAACAGAAGAATGGATAAAGAAAGTGTGGTTCATTGAGTATGACTCACTATGAGGAAAAATGATATCATAAAATTTGCAGACAAATGGGTGGAAATAAAAAAAATCATCCTGAATAAGGTAACCCAAACACAGAAAGATAAATATGATACTTATGCACTTGCATGTGGATATTAGCCAAAATAAATGATAACCAACTTATAATTAGAGTTTAGGTATAGAGGAAAGCACTAGGGAAAACACATGAATGGAGAGTGAGGAGGGAATGGAAAAGAAGGATCAGGTGAAGAGGAAAAGAAGAAACAGTGCTGAGGGAGGGAATAGATAGCTGAAACTGGGGGGCATTGAGGGATGATACGGAAACCTATTTCAGTGGAAATGTTATAAAATCTATAAAGGCTATTTTAATGACATCTACTAATAATGGGGAATACAGAGTCTTAACTGGCCATGTCTTGTCACCATAGGAAGCTTCTAGTAGCAGAACAAGATTACATTCAATTGATTTTTGGCCAAGGAGGTCCCATAAATATCCATACACAACCCAGGCTGTTGCTTAGACAGTGGATTGATCTCTGCAAATTTATAGTCAGACCCACTTGCCAAGAAAAGCAGCTACACAACTTGAACTGGTGCCTAGATGGAACTTTCACTCCCATGTTCTAGTGACCTTGGTGAGGAAAGATAGCCTGCAGGCTACCAAAGAAGAAACATAAACACCATCCCAGCCACAAAACCTTTGACATAGTCTATCCTTCCTGCAAGCATAGAACGGTAGAGCAACATTGGCACAGAACTTACAGTAGTAACCAACCAACATCTGATTTGACTTAAGACCCAGTCCATGACATGGAACTTATCCCAGTACTGTTTGGAAGCCCAAGAACAAGAGACTTGATAGCCTATAGACGGAGGACAAAGCCTGGAGTAGAAGTTTCTGATTTCTTTGAAGACTCAGTTGTGTCATGTGATACTTCGCTAGAAGCGGTCTTGGGAGAGTGCACATGATGTTTTGCTGTGAGCTGTCTCATGTGAGGGGCATGATTTTTGGCAGCTGAAAAGATCCAGGAGTGTTCTCTGTGGAGAGGAGATATTTAGGAGCTCACCACGGACAGCAGGACAACACTTTTGAACCAACATTGCATCCCTGGTCTTCGCTCTTTAACACTTCACTTTGAAAAGAGAAATGTTCCAGAGAATTTCTCAGGACAATCCAACGGAGTCTTGTGGCTTTTGCTGACTCATTCTGATTCAGTGGAGTCTTCCTGTTTCTCTTGAATCATGCTGACTCGTGTTGCTGTTTGGTGTTGGCATTTGGACTGGACCGATGGTATCTGGACAAAGAGGCCCTCTGACCAACTGAGAAAATCTTATACAAACACACAGAGGCTGAAGCAACAAACACGGTGCCTTCAGGTGTCTGCATCAGGTCCTCTCCATATATATTATAGTTTTCAGATTAGTATTTTCTGGGTCTCCTGAGTATGTGATGAGGGCTTCTCTTATTCTTCTGCTTGTTCTGGGGGCTCTTTTTCTTCTGTTGGGTTGCTGTTTCCAGCATCAGTGTGATAGTTCTTATTGGTCTAATTATATTTTTTATATTTATACAAATATTTTATATTTAGTTTTATATAAATATATTTTAATTTTATATTTATCATAGTTTTTTTCTTATCACTTAGAAGCCTGTTCTAAAAAAGGAGCCGATCCAGAGGGGAGAGGAGGGGGAGGAACTTGGAGGAGTAGAGGGAAGGAAAACTGTAATCAAGATATAATGTATGAGAAAAGAATCCATTTCTAATAAATTGTAAAGTATCTTCACATTAATATTCCTCCCAGCAATCTTCTTTCACTGAGCAGGAAAAGAAACTTACAATGTAATCCCAGAGACTCCAGAACTAGTCCTGCTTGTTCACTCTGGGGTCTCTCAGTGTTTTTTACCTAACTAATAAACCAGTGTGTCCATCTGTTTCTAAAACAAAATATGTATTTCCATAAGTTTGTCACTACTTTGTAACTTCATAATTTTCTTTCTTCTCTGCCACTCAGATACATCTTATCAATACCTCATTATTAGGTTTCTATTTTTCTCCATCTTCAGAATTCTCTCCAGCAATGACTTCCCAAAGTGTGCTATATCACTGTAAGACTGCATTAGTCAATTAGTTCCTTTCTGTTGCTATAATAAAATGCCATACCCAAGGTAACCTTGAGAAGAGAGTGTTTGTCCTTAAAGTCAATAACAGGTGAGAGAGTCTGGTAAGCAGGCAGCCAGAGCAGAAATCTGACAGATCCATTTTTGTTTTTGATGCCACCAGTGTACATGCGTTTATTAGTAAGATTTTTTTAACATGTGCAGATAGATTTAAAAGGTCTTTTTAAACTTTACTTTGAATATTATACGTGCTATTTTTGAAAAGGTAGAAATTGAAAAATATTACAGGCTTAGGAAGAAGAGAACTATTTGAACTATGATCACTCATAATACACACACGTACATGTATATATTTGTAACCACTGGTACATTATATGCATGTACAGTCATAGATTGTGTGTTCTCTGTTTTTGACACATTCGTAATGGAGTCATACAATTTTATACTTATTTTACTGGGTTATACTCTGTCCTTATCAGTATGATAGGTTTTCTTTGCCATTTTTAGTTCTTTATCACTGTGAACAACTCACTCTGCGATGTTTATTTCTTTCAAATGTTTCAATTAAAAATGTTTACCCATTGTATGAATGTCTCATAGTTAAAAAATAAGCTTTTTTTAGGATATGTATAAAAGTTGGCTTTAGCATGGGAGCTTTGTACACATGTATCATGCTTTTCCTTACGAGGTTCCATTATGTTTAATATTTCCCACTTCCCAGAAGACCTCTTCTTCTCTTCTCATGATCTTCTCTCACTCTCTCTCTCTGTCTCTCACACACACACACACTTTAAATGTTTCTTAGTCTAGTTTATCAAGTTTTTAAAAACTAGAACTATGTTCTGAGCCTGTAAAATTTTATTCAAATGTGAATGCATCAATGAGGCACAGCACAGCTCCAGAAACAGGAAGCAGGAGCAGAAGCAGAGAAAGTGCATCTGCTGGTTTGAAAACGCCAAAGCACTCTTCAGAGAGCCTACCTCAGCAGAGCCTTCCATCTGCATGGAGGCTCAGGGCTTGCTTTCTCCCACATTCCACCACACCTTGTCATTCTAATGGCTGATGCTTGTTCCTCACGTAATTTTCATATTCTTCTTGGGAAAATTTGTACATCTCTTGCTCTGCTTGAGAATTCTCCATATCATTCAGTTTGAGGGGAAGAAGAAGGAAGAGGTTCAAACTTGCCATTTAAGTTTAAACTTACAAGATATTGAAAAAATTTTTAATTGAAAATAGATTCTTCCAACTACATTACAACTGGTTTTCGCTCCCTTTACTCCTCTAGCTCTCCCCTCTCTTCTTTTTTTTAACTTTTATTAATTACATTTTATTCACTTTGTATCCCCACATAAGCCTCTCCCTCCTTCCCTCCCAGTCCCACCCTCCTTCCCCCTTCTTCATGCATGCCCCTCCCCAAGTCCACTGATAGGGGAGGTCCTCCTCTCTTTCCTTCTGATGTTAGTCTAACAGATCTCATCAGGAGTGGCTACATTGTCATCTTTGGCATCTTTGTCAAAGATCAGGTGTCCATAAGTGTGTGGGTTTATTTTTGACAAAGATGCCAAAACCATACAATGGAAAAAAGATAGCATCTTCAACACATGGTGCTGGTCTAACTGGATAGATCACATTTTTAACTACACATATAAAGCATAGGGAAAACTGAAAATCAGTCAAAATTTTCCATTTCTAAATCCTGTTCGAAGTGGGGCCCTTCCTCTAGCATGCCTGAGCCTTTTTTTAACTTCTCCAAACAGCATCACTACCTGGAGACTAAATGTTTGAATGCCTAGGTCAGTTGGGGACTTTCTTAATCAAACAACCACTTTCTACTATGTTCCCCACAGGCTTGTGGCCATATCAAATGCAAATGTATTTAGTCCAACTTCAAAAGTACTCATAGTCCTAAAACATATCAAACTGTTGAAATGCCCAAAGTCTCATTTCAGACTCAAGCCAGTCTCTTCATTGTAAACCCTGTAAAAATAAAAAATCAAATTATATAATTCCAGTATATAATGGTACAAAATATGCACTACTTTCCAAAAGTGAAGAGGGACATTTTAAAAACTAGACCAAACATGACCAAAATCCAGCAAGGTAGCCCCAAACCTTTAGTTTCATATCCAGCATCTAGTATTTTAGTTCCAAAGGGTACAATTAATTCTGGCCTCTAACTTTGCTGCTGGCAACATAAACTTCTCTCTCGGCCTGTTTCGCTCCCTGTAGGCAGGTCTCCTTGTCAGAGAGTGCATGGCTCTGGTATCTCCATGGCTCTATCTCTCCTGCAGCCCAGGTCATACTTTTACAGCTTTACCTCATGGCTTTTGGCGTGTTCTCTCTTCTCAGGTGCTCTTCTTAGGTGCTCTGCTACTTTCTCCTGGCCTCAATAGCTCTCTGAAACTACAAACACATGCAGTCGCACACACACACACACACACACACACACACACACACACTCAAAACATGACCTATGCACTATTGCCTCCTTCATGATGCTACGGCCATCACCATGTAGAACATCCTGCCAGGCCCCACTAACATACAGAAGTGGACCCTATGTCCCTGAATCAAGTTGTCTGCAGCTTTTTTCTTTCAGTTTATTCCTAGGAGCTACAAACTACCAAGGCTTTAATTTTAAGTTGGAATCTAACCTTGGTGGAATTTTACACTAGGGGACCCTTCCCTCTGTTGGAGTAAAGAGCAGACCTATCTTTAATGGCATTAAATGAACAGTTACAGCTTGTCTGCCAGAACAGAGCAAGTCTATAACCTTAAACTTCTTAGTGCTCTGTTTCAAGTGTCTGTTTTTGTATTTCTTTTGTGATACTTTTATTTTTCATTTTGTATATAAGAGTTATCATTAGCAAAAAAAAGGCACAGATTAAACTTGATGTTTTCTTTAAATTTATTTCACCATGGAAATTAATCCATTACTTTTTTAATTTTTTATTTTTTGTATTAACTACAGTTTATTCACTTTGTATCCCAGCTGTAGCCCTTTCCTTCATTCTCTCCCAATCTCACCCTCTCTCTCTCATGTCCTCCCATGCACCTCTACAAGTCCACTGATAGGAGAGGGCTTCCTCCCCTTCCATCTACCCTAGCTTATCAGGTCTTATCAGGACTGGCTGCATTGTCTTCCTCTGTGGCCTGGTGAGGCTGCTTCCCCCTCAGGGAAGGACCGTCAAAGAGCCAGCCACTGAGATCATGTCAGAGACAATCCCTGTTCCCCTTACTAGGATAATCACTTGGACACTGAGCTGCCATGGGCTACATCTGAGCAGGGGTTCTAGGTTATATCCATGCATGGTCCTTGGTTGGAGACTCAGTGTCAGAAAAGACCCCTGTGCTCACATATTTTGGTTCTGTTCCTCTCCTTGTGGAACTCCTGTCATGTCCAGGTCTTATATCTCCCCCTTCTTTCCCAGGATTCCCTGTACTCTGCCTAAAGTTTGGTTATGAGTCTCAGCATCAGTTTTGCTAAACTGCTGGGTGGCATCTTTCAGAGGCCCTCTGTGGTAGGCTCCTGTCCTGTTTTCTCCTTCTTCCAATGTCCGTCCCATATGTCTTTCTGAGTGAAGATTGATCATCTTATCCAGGGTCCTCCTTCTACATGTAGAAAAATACAAATAGATCCATTTTTATCACCCTGCACAAGACTAAAGTCCAGATGGATCAAAGACCTCAACATAAAACCAGACACACTAAATCGGTTAGAAGAAAAATTGGGGAAAAGCCTAGAACTCATTGGCACAGGAGACAACTTCCTGAATAGAAAACAAACAGTGCAGGCTCTAAAAGCAACATTCAATAAATGGGACCTCATGAAACTGAAAAGCTTCTGTAGAGCAAAGAACACTGTCATCAGAACAAAACAACAGCTTATAGACTGGGAAAGGATCTTCACGAACCCTACATCTGTAGGGCAAGAGTAAAGATACCTATATTCTTTGCCAAAATGTTACATAAATGGCCTCTAGACGCTCGGTCGTCACAGTGTGTATTGCTTCAGTAACAATTTTTGTTGGGCTTCCACTAGAATAGCTCTTTAAGTGCTGCTCACAGCATTTAATTACTTTTCTATTTTAAATTTCCAATGTCTAACACATTCACAACCTGCATGTTCTGGTTCCTCATAGCGAAATCCTGCACACTCTCTGGTATGTTTAACCTACTTTTCTGAAGCTGTGATAAAATACTATGGCCACGGTACCATAGGAAAAAAAAATGTTTAGTTTGGCTATGGTTCCCAGAAGCAATAGTCTGTAATGGTAGAAACTGTGGCTGCAGGCAGCAGCTGGAAGCTTGGAGATCACATCTTTAACTGCAAATATGAGCCAGAGAGGAAGCAGAAAGGCAGGGAAGGTTTTAGACTCTCACAGGCTGACCCAGTGATGTACTTCCTCTAGCACAGCTGCACCTACCTGTCAGTACTTCAAACAATGCCACCAGCTGGGAAATGAGCATTCAAATTCCTGAGCATATTCCGGGCATTCCTCATTCAAACCACAACAATTAAGCATCTCTTGCTTGTACGCTCATCTTGGAAGGACTCATTTTTTTTCCTTTTTTAAATTATTATTATTAATTACACTTTATTCATTTTTTATCCTCCCATAAGCCCCTCCCTCCTCCCCTCCTGCTCCCACCCTTCCTTCCCTTTCTGCATGCATGCCCCTCCCCAAGTCCACTGATAGGGGAGGTCTTCCTCTCCAGAAAGAAGGACTCATATTTTATGTTTGTTCCAATTTCCTGTTACTCCATCATCTCTAACATTTCAACACTTGTCACCTACGACAATGCTGCATGCAGTTTAGATGCTGCTCAGTTTGGTTAATAGTGATAATGAGGTTTCTTTCCTGTAAGGACCTACTTCCACTGGCTGCTATCTAATGTTCAAGGATCTTATATCTTTAACTTAGTTGAGTTCTTTCAGTAACTCACTGATGTGGGCATTTCTTGATATTTTTCTGAAAAACAAAATGAGAACGGAGATTCCATGTAAGACTGCTAATGACAGTGACTAAACAATACAAAAAAAGCCTGGAATAAGGCAATAACTTCTCCATGTTCAGTGCTGTATATTCTTTACATCATTTTATTTCCAAAATAGTACTATGCTGCACATTCCTTTTGACAGATGACAACATGAAGTTCCATGAGGTTAAGCAACTTTCTCAAGGCTTAACATGGTTTCAAGCCTCAGGATTCCTCTTTAAGTATCCTTGAATTCTGTAGCTGCTTTGAGAACTGAGGGAGAAAAAAGTGCTACATTATATTACAATGTGATTTTATAAAATTTAAATTAAAGTATCCTCTTTATGTAAGAATTACTGTATCCAGATGGAAGAAGTAGCTTGTAAATATTTAAGGCTAAATAATTCAACTAATTAATGGGTACTATTTCAACAAAATATTTGTGTATAAGACACAAATATCATAATGATTGTAGATGGTCAGTGTTAGGACCTGACTGGAGTGCCAGGTTCCCAGGCGTGACCAGGACCTGAGAGTATGAAGGGCTAGCAGAGAGCACAGCCTGGCTCTTCCAGGCACAGGGGTGGGACTCTTTAGAAAATACTACATTTTAAAGGGAAGATTTCTTCTTTTCTCTCTTCAGAGCGTTTTTAAATCTTGTCACTAAAGAGGGGGAAAAAGGTATGACTTATCTTTGAAATACTGGCTTTTTCTATAAAGACCACCCTCTCCTCAAGCCTTAGAAACTTCAAACAGCCTGACTGAAAAGTCAGAATTCCTCGGGTTGAAGACACTGTTATCTTGAAAGCTGCTACAGGCTATAAGCTGTTAGAGGGTCCTAAATCTCTGAGTCTGTTTAAATTCATTTTTAATAAGCTAAATGAAAACTGGAAAATAGCTATGAGAATGTGTATAAATGCATGTGTATAGTTATATTTGTGCACATATCTTCAATGTTGTAAAAATATTTAATTAAATATGCACCTGACAAACTGACATCTACTTTAAAAAGAAACTTTAAACGTTAAAGTAAATTTTATTTTAAAAAGTGTAATTAGGCTTTTTAACTAAATGTATTCTTACAGCAAATTTCCTGTGAAATTTTAATTGGATTTTATACATTGGGCCTACTTTTTATGCATCTCACATTTTATTCCTCTATAAGGATTTGACATAATTTCCATGTGTTTCTCTTACCTGATACTATGGCTTAACTACATTGAAATGCAATAATTAAAAGGCAAAACCCAAGTCATTTACTAGAGTGAATATTAATAGGTTTTCTTTATTTTTTGTACATTATGCCTTATGGACACTCTCATTCTCCTTAGATCATGACATTACTCTTGATTTCTACAAAGTCTTAAATTACTCAAACACATTCTCATTTTTACTTTACTATATAAGTATATACACAAGTAACATTTCACAATGTGTTCTGGGAAATAAACTGGCATTACTGGGACCACTCTTTCTAATTTTTATTGTTATTATTAGTATTTACTACAATTTATTCACTGTATATCTCAGCTGTAGCTCCCTTTCTCAGATCCTCCCTGTCTGATCCTCCTTCTCTCTTCCCACTCTATGCCCCTTTCCTAGTACACTGAGAGGGGAGCTCCTCCTCCCTGTTATCTGTCCCTAGCCTATAAGATCTCATCAGGACTGGCTGCATCCTCTTTCTCTGTGGCGTAACAAGGCTACCTCAAGAGGGAGAGGTGATCCAAGAGCAGACAATGGAGAGTATCATGCCAGAGACTCCTCCTGCTCCCCTTACTAGGGAATCCACATACTGAGATACCCATGGGCTACATCTGAGCAGGGGTTCTAGGTCCTCTCCATGCATGGTCTTAGTTGATCCATCAGTCTCTGTAGGGCTTCTGGGACCACAATTTTTGGCCTTGTTGGTCTCCTGCTGGAGTTCCTGTTCCCTCCAAGTCTTTTTCATCTCCCCCATCTTTCATAAACTTCCCTGTACTATGCCCAGAGTTTAGCTATAAGTCTCAGCCTCTGATTCAATATTGCTGGGTAGAGTCTTTCAGAGACTCTTTGTGAAAGGTTCCTGTCCTGTTCCCTGTCTTCTCTCATTCCAAATGTCTATCCTGTTTGCCCTTTTAAATAAGGAGTGAGCATCTTCCCTAGGGTCCTTGTTGTTTATCTTCTTTAGGACTATAGATTTTAGTATGTTTATCCTATATTATATAGCTAATATCCACTTAAAGTGAATATACATCATGCCTGTCTTTCTGCTTCTGGATTACCTCATTCAGGATGATTTTTACTAGGTCCATCTATTTGCCTTCAAATTTCATGAATTCTTTGTTTTTAATTGCTGAGTAGTATCCATTTTGTATATGTACCACAATTTCTGTATCCATTCCTCCTTTCAGGGACTTCAAAGTTGTTTCCAGATTCTGGCTATTATGAATAAAGCTGCTACGAACATGGTTGAGCAAATATCCTTGTTGTACACTTGAGCATCTTTTGATATATGACCAGATGTAGTATAGCCGGGTCTTGAGGTAAAACTATTCCTAATTGTCTGAGAAAGCACCAGATTGATTTCCAAAGTGGTTGTACAAGGTTACATTCCCACCAGCAGTGGAGGAGGGTTCCCTTTTCTCCACATCCTTTCCAGCATGTTTTCACTGAGTTTTTGATCTTAGCCATTCAGCTGGGTGTAAGGTGAAACCTCAGGGTCATTTTTATTTGCATTTCACTGGGACAACTCTTAATACCTTTTAATTCAAACATGAAAACTCACACAAGTGTGACCAACAAGTCACACTTAGAGGTATTTTCACACCTTTTTTACCTAGAGATTCTTGTTGTTGTTGCCTTGTGAATGCCTGTGCCAGTCCACCAAACGATTCTCATACACATAAATAAATCCCAGGGGTCAAGACTCCACAGGTGGCCCTTGACAAGTGACACAGGTGACCTTTTAGATAAATTTAACAGTTTCCCACTGCTCAGATGAATCAATCACAGCTGCATCTTGCATGTTCAGGGCGATCATCCAAGAAAAGCTCAGCAGTGATGAGCTTGACCTGAACTTGTCTCAACTTTTCCTCCTTCTTGTAACTTTTAGGTGAGTTGTTTTCAAATGAGTGATTATGTTCTCTATGTGTTGTACAAGATTTTGTCACACTGGCAGGAAATTGCTTCTGCTGGCACAAAGTGAAGGTGGAAGATATTGACATCTAGTGGGTAAAGGCCAGAAATGCTGCAAGACATCCTACAAAGTAAACACAATGGATGACATTCCAAAGGACTGCACAACTCAAAAAGACAGATTGTTGACTCTGATGATCCCAGAAAACTTTCTGCCCCATCCTGTTGCTTGTGATCCTCATCACAATAAGTTATTGACCTGAATTCTAGCTATGCCTCTCACCATTACCTAGTGAGAAGCAACATCAGTCATTGGGATAAGGGGTCGCTCTACGTGCTCAGAATACTCTAGTTGAGTTGTTAAAAAGAAAGTACTACTTGCCCTTTGCTTCAGTGCAAACATGTTTAGGTCAAATTAAAATCTAATGACACTGGAGAGGGGAATGGTGGTCAGCTCTCTCAGTTCAAAGTGAATGATTTTTCACAGTAATTCAGTATGAATACTTTACACCGAGTTTCCCACTAACGAACGACTCCTTTTTTATGAGATGAAAAATCCGATATCATTTTATATGATGAATAGTACCTTTTTTCTCTTATGAAGGACTCTGAGTTCACCTATGTATGTATGTATGTATGTATGTATGTATGAATTTATGTTTTCTTTTAATTTGTGGAAGCAAAATCTTTGCCATGGATTTTCTCACAGATCCTAGCTTATTTCTGCCCAGCAAATGTCCAGTACAGCTGTGTACTGTGCCAGTGATCACTAATTTACTGTCATTTCTAAGAACTGTAGACAGGCAAACTGAGATAACATAGGTTTTTTTTTTTTTGACATTTAAACATAACATTATATTCGTCATTGCTAAGGATGAATTTTATTTTACTTCGTTTCTGCTGTTCTTTTCTTTTCTTTAATAATTTAAGCCCTTTATATCCAAATTGTAGCCCCGTCCATGGTCTTCTCCTGGTTTCCCTTCCACCCCTCTTTCCCCCGCCCCCCTCCTCTAGTCCTCAGAATGAGGGAGACCTCCTCCTCTGCCATCTGACCCCAGCCTATCAAGTCTCATCAGGACTGCCTGCATTAAGGATGCACTTTTTATTTTTATGGAATTTGATGTGTTTTAGAATTTCATTTTGATCAATTTTCATTTTGAATAGTAGCCAGACATATCTTAAGACAACTGTTGAATTTGTTTCTAACGCTTAAGAAGCAAAACAACAAATGATTTTTACAAGGAAATTACTTTCTAGTACATTTGGATCAAATCTTCTCTTAGTACTTAAAATTCCCCTCAATCTACAAAATTGGCCAAATAAAACAAAACTTTGGGCAAATTATTCTCAAATCTTACCACACCTTAGGAAGAAAAGTACCCTCTGATTGTTCTGTTACATGCCACAACTACAATAAAAACAAGGAGACTCTTGCTTACTTTGTTTGCTGTCAAATTTAAGTTCAAATTTAAAAGCAGATGTCCCAACTAAATTAAGTCCCTCATTTCCAAAGTCAAAGCATTTGAATTGAGATATTGGTGAAAGATACCCATTTCAATTAGAGAAGAAATACATTCTAGAGATCCCTGCATAACATGATTATAGCTAGCAATAATATATTATATATTTTAAAATTGCCCTAAGATTGCATCTTCAATGCCTTTGTCATACACATGATGGCTACGTGAGATGATAAATATGTTAATTATATCAATACTGAAACTTCACACTGGACTGGAGTACAGCTCGGTTGTATATACGAGTTTAGTATGTAATAAGTCCTACATTCAGTCCTCAGTACTTCAAAAAACACATTACAAACTATGAATACATAGAATTTTAATTTTCAAATTATACCTTAATAAAGAATTTTAAATAAGTAAAAAATGTTGAAGTTCTCAATCATTTGTTATTAATACATCACTGCTTTCCCTGAACATAACCTTCCTTTATTACAGCTTAATACTTATATTTATATTATCCAAAAATCATTCATAGCATAAGATTCACACCTAGCAATCAGGTAGATGAAGAAAACAAGAAAGTGGGCCTCTTGCTTATATCAATTTTCTCAAAATAACGCTGGTAGAGCTTATAAATTCATTTCCCTGTCATTATCTATTGCCTTTAATTCATTCTCCAAAATCATAAGAAGATTTTAATAGTATCAATGTCTTGAAAGCATCCTATGGAGAAAAATAAAATGGCATAGAATAGTGATTTTCAACCAATAGATGGTGGCACCTCTGGGGTGGAATGGCCTTTTAAAGGCATCACATCCCAGATGTCCTGCATATCAAATACTAACATTGTGATTCATAAAAGTAACAAAATTACAGTTTTATAGAAGTGGCAGAAATAATTTTATGTTTGGGGTCACCATAAAATGAGGAAGTATGTTAAAGAGTCACAGCATTAAGGAAGTTAAAACTACTGGCTTAGAACTTGTAAGAGCTTTATCAACTTACCTTTCCTTAAAAAAATAATCGTTGAAAACTCTGCTAGTTAGAGTCTTTCAGATGCACTCAGCAGTGTTTTCAAAGCAAAGACTCATGACCAAACCTTTGGCAGAGTACAGGGAATCATAGGAAAGAAGGGGAGTTAGTCTGATAGGGAAAGGATAGGAGCTCCACAAGGACCAACTATATCTGGGTACAGGGTCTTTTCTGAGACTGACATTCAACCAAGAACCATGTATGGATATAACCTAGAACCTCTGCTCAGATGTAGCCTGTGGTAGCTCAGTAACCAATTGGTTTCCCAAAGTGAGGGGAACAAGGACTACCGCTAACAGGAACTCAATGACTGGCTCTTTGGCCTCCCCACCCCCCAAGGGAGGAGCAGTCCTGTTAGGCCACAGAGGAGGGCTTTGCAGCCAGTCCTGAAGATACCTGATAAAACAGGATCAGATGAATGGGGAGGAGGTCCCACCCATCAGTGGACTTGGAAAGGGGCACGGTGGAGATGAGGGAGGGAGGGAGGGGCTGGGAAGGAATGAGAGATGGGGACACGGTTGGGATACAGAGTTAATAAAATGTAACTGATAAGGAAAAAATTAAAAAAATAAAAATTTATTAAAAAAAATAATAATCGTTGAAACGATCCGGAGGGGATAGGAGACAAACTAGTAGACCAACAATGCCAAAATAAACAGGTTCTGGGGAAGTGATACATCAAACAAAGACCATCCATAAAGAAGACATAGAACCCCTGCTCAGATGTAGACCATCACCATCCCAGTCTTCATGTGAGTTCCCTAGTAAGGGAAGAAAAGAGTGTCTCTGACATGAACTAGTTGCCTGCTCCTTGGTCACTTCTCTTTGGTGGAGCAACCTCTCCTACCCACAGAGGAAAACAATTGAGGCAGTCCTGATGGGACAAAATAGGCTAGGGTAAGACAATAAGGGAGGAGGACTTCCACTATCAGTGGACTAGGGTAGAGGAATAGGGGAGGAAGAGGGAGGGAGAGTGGGACTGGAGGAGATGAGGGAGGAGGGAGACACAGTCTGGGTACAAAGTGAATAAACTGAAATAATAATATTAATAGTAAGAAGAAATAATCACTGAAATTGAGCACAGAACAACTTATCCTCTGGGATTCCTATTCAACGTTTTCTTTATATTTAGCATACGGTAGCAGAGATAGTTGAAAACCTACAGTTTCAGGTTTCCTTAATCACGTTCCTTGTGATACAGCAGAATGCTGAATGAGATTCCTACTTTTATGCAAAATATTAACAGGATGCTTCATATTAAAGACGCGCTTTATTAATCTTAATAAATCATAGTTTGTTGGGTCATTTCTGACTACTTCTCAAGTAAAGTGGGGCTTGACTGTGCGGTAACAGTGTTTATGCCATGCTTCAGTTGTTAACGGGGAGACTCTGGGAAGCTTTCTTGTTTTTGTTTATACAGGTAAACCCAATCTGTGCATCGGAAATGATTGATGAACTGCAGTCCCACTTGGAGTGTTTGTCATCATTCATGTGCTGAAGTGACATTTTTTTATGTATTTTGGCATAAACATATGCAACTCCTGGCAAAGCATTTGACCCTAGAGTCTGACTATTTGTCATTCTAATCTTTTTTTTTCCCAAAGTCAGGAAAGTTACTGTATGGACTATCTCCATGCACGTTGCTAATTATTCAACAGACAGTAAAATATCTTATGACTGGGATTGTGCAAATTGCTGAATGTGCGATCTTCATTTCGTTAGCCAGGCAGATAAGTCTTATGCAGGAAAATAATTTGAGAAGCATGCAAATGTCAAGAAAGACAGCCATGCTGAACTATAATAGTAGAAAAGATAAAGAAAAGAAGGAGGAAGGAAGGAGGCAAGAAAAGAAGACAGTGAGAAGGGAAAAAGTACAGAAGAAAAGGCTGAATGCAAGGCAGAAGAAATTAAATAAGATAGGGAGGGAAGAGAAGAAAGAAAAGATCTGTAATTTAACAACTAAAATGGAGAAACAAAGAACAAGCACTATGTATTAATATAACCTGCCTCCAAATATGTTTCTTACAAAGTACCTTAGTTAAAAAGCAACTAAGTCTAACTCATATAATATAGACAGAGATAAATGTAAAACCTCCTAACCTCCAGGCTTGATGTGGAAACTCTGCGGTGTGTTGCTTGGATACTTCTGATTAGTTATTGGTAAAAATGTCAAGAAAATAATTAAAATGTGAAGGACTATTCTGAGCAAAGAGAACGTGTCTCCTTTGGAGAACTTGGCTGTATTTGCATCCCTGTGAAGCCTGAATGAACACGAGTGCAGAACGGAAGAGAGAGCTAACTTCCAGAGGGTTTGTGGGAGAAATCCATGCATTGTCTTTTCTTGGTTATAAAGCTTATTGAGGAGGCAAATAATTGAAACTTCTGAAAGACTAGAGATTATAATTCTGTATGAAATAATGTAAGATAGTTCTTAAGATAGGTGCTAATAAGAAAGAAGATAGTGCTATCAAGTTTATGCCAACAAAGGAATTCTCTTTCCATCAATTAACTGTTACTAATGATCAATGGGATAACTGATAAAATGAAAACAGGTAGAGGTGAAAGATTTCAAGACTTCACTTATGATAAACAATATTTTCCAATTTTCATCTTCAGTAATTACAAGTCTGGATTGCTGTTACAAAATGAACTTTCTTTTTTCACATTTATTATTATTATTTATTATAATATTTATTCACTTTGCATCCTGGCTGTAACCCCCTCCCTCATCTCAGCCCTGTTCCACCCTCCATCACTCTTCCCTTCCTTAGAACCTCCCCCAGTCAACTAATAGGGGAGGTCGTCCTCCCCTTCCATCTGATCCTAGTCTATTAGTTCTCATCAGAACTGGCTGCATCCTCTTTCTATGTGGCCTAGTAAGGCCTCCTCAAGAGGGAGAGGTGATCCAAGAGCAGGCAATGGAGTTCATACCAGAGACTCCCCCTGTTCCCCTTACTAGGGGGTCCACATGGATACTGAGATGTCAATGGGCTACATCTGAGCAAGGGTATAGGTCCTCTCCATTAATGGTCTTTAGTTGGAGTATCAGTCTTTACAGGCCCCCCCTGAGCCCAGAATTTTTGGCTCCGTTGGTTTCCTGGTGTGGCTACTATCCCCTCCAGGTCTTTCTATCTCCCCCTTCTTCCAAACAATTTCCTGTACTCTGCCCAAAGTTTGGCTATGAGTGAAGTCCCTGCAATCTTTTCTCAAGCCTTCCAAAGCTGTGTCACTTTGATTTATTAATCATTGTTGCACTTGTACTTCCATGTCAAAAATGTGTTCTTGGCTTGTTCTGATAAGTATGGGAACAGACAAGAACTTGCCATTCCCTTCTCTCAACTTTCTGGTTTCTGTGGAAGATGACAGAACTATTACCATTAAGATTAGCACCTAAACAAAGTCAGGAAAGTTCCTGTAGTTGCATTTCCCTTTTAAGTCCCGTCTCTTAAAAAGCTGGGATACAAAGTAAATAAACTATAATTAATAAAAAAATTTTTAATTAAAGAACACTTTTATCTTGGCTTGGCCTCATTTCTTTATACCTTTAGTTTTTAAATTGTTCCAAATTACATGATTATACTAATATAACAATGAAAATAAATATATTCTAAGTTGCATGAATCAGAGGATTCATATTAAAGTAAGTAAAGCATTCGAGAGTAAGAAGAAGGGTGGACCAAAGAACACAATTGAATACTTCATGATCACAGATGAAAAAGGTCACATTATTACTTTTGGTATAAGACAACACTAAAAAAATTATTATTTTTTTATTTAACTTTTATTAAATACACTTTATTCCTTTTGTATCCCCCCATAAGTCCCTCCCTCCTCCCCTCCCGGTCCCACCCTCCC
>REGO01000192.1:717071-730111 GCA_010120015.1 Rhombomys opimus
CAAAAAAAACAAAAAAAAAAAACTTCAGAAAGAAGGAGAGGAGGACCTCCCCTATCAGTGGACTTGGGGAGAGGCATTCATGCAGAAAGGGGGGGAGGGTGGGACCGGGAGGGGAGGAGGGAGGGACTTATGGGGGGATACAAAAGGAATAAAGTGTATTTAATAAAAGTTAAATAAAAAATTAAAAAAAAAGAATTTATAGTAGTAGAAATATGATATGTAGCATAAAATCAAGATTATTAGCCCTTCTCTTTTGTTGATGCAAATGAAACATTCCAAAGAAATGTGAAGCCTAGCTTTAAAACATCTCTGATGAGTAATGTTCCATTGTGTAGATGTACCACAATTTCCATATCTATTCTTCAGTTGAGGGACATCTGGGCTGTTTCCAGCTCCTGGTTATTACAAATAAAGCTGCTACAAACATGGTTGGGCAAATATCTTTATTGTGTACATGAGCCTCTTTTGGATATATGCCTAAGAGTGTTATGGCTGGATCTTGAGGAAGCGCTATTCCTAGTTGTCTGAGAAAGTACCAAATTGATTTCCAGAGTGATTGTACAAGTTTACATTCCCACCAGCAGTGGAGGAGAGTTCCCCTTTCTCCACAACCTCTCCAGCATGTGTTGTCACTTGAGTTTTTTATCTTGGCCATTCTGATGGGTGTAAAGTGAAATCTCAGGGTTGTTTTGCAATGAAAAATAAAGAAATCATGAAATTTGCAGGTAAATGGTGGGAACTGGAAAGGATCATCTTGAGTGAGCTGTCTCAGAAGCAGAAAGACACACATGGTAGATACTCATTCATATAGACATATAATATAGGATAAACCTACTAAAATCTGTACATCTAAAGAAACTAATCAAGAGGGAGGACTCTGACTAAAATGTTCAATCCCCATCCCAAAAGGCAAAGAGGATGGACATCAGAAAAAGAAGAAAACAGGACCTGCCACAGAGGGCCTCTGAACGAATCTGACCTGCAGACTATCAAAGCAGATGCTGAGACTTATGGCCAACTCTTGGTCCGAGTGCATGGAATATTATGAAAGAAGTGGAAAATGGTAAGATCTGGAGAGGACAGGATCTCCACAAGAAGAGCAACAGAACCAGAAAATTTGAACACAGTGGTCTTTCCAGAGACTAATACTCCAACCATGTACCAGGCATGGATATAACTTAGAATCCCTGCACAGATGTAGCCCATGGCAGTTCAGTGTCCAAGTGGGTTCCATAGTAATAGGAAGAGGGACTGCCTCTGACATAAACTGATTGGCCTGCTCTTTGATCACCTTTCCCTGAAGGGGTGCAGCCTTACCAGGCCACAGAAGATGACAATGCAGCCACTCCGGATGAGATCTGATAGGCTAAGATCAGAAGGAAGGAGAGGGGTACCTCCCTTATCAGTGGACTTGGGGAGGAGCATGCATGAAGAAGGAGGGAAGGTGAGATTAGTAGGGGAGGAGGGAGAGATTTATAGGGAGATACAAAGTGAATAAAGTGTAATTAGTAAAAGTTAAAAAAAACATCTGTGATGCCATCTTTATTAAAATGGTCAAGTTTCTCTGATTTTTCTCACAGTTACTCTCTCCTTTCCTTGGTTCTAAATTGTAACCATATAATCTAAACCCAGAGAACCTTCCTTTAATGGGTATTCTGTTTGATAAATTGGTATAGTGCTAAAATTATTCCTGAAAGCATAGTGATTTGTATATGGGAACACACATGGGTACACAGCAACTGGCTCTCTTGGGTTTTCAACTTCTTTTTTGCTGAGTACACATAATATAAACTCCTTAAACATACTGATATTTAGTTGTACTCATTTAAAATTTTTTATTATTATCATTTATTACAATTTGTTCAATTTGTATTCTACTGTGGCCCCCTCCCTCATCTCCCAAACTGACCCAACTCACCATATTCCCCTCCCCTAGTCCAGTGATAGGGGAGGCCTTCCTCCCCTTCCATCTGACCTTCGCCTATCAGGTCTCATCAAGACTGATTGCATTGTCTTCCTCTGTGGTCTGGTAAGGCTGCTCCCACATCAGGGGTTGGAGATCAGAGAGTCTGAAACTGAGTTCATGACAGAGAAAATCCCTGTTCCCCTTATTAGGGTACCCACTTGGAAACTGAGTCTATGGGCTACATCTGAGCCTGGGTTTTAGGTGTCTTTGGTTGGGGTATCATTCTTTTCAGGGCCCCCAGGGCTCAGTTGTTGTTGTTGTTTTGTTTGTTTTTGGCTCTGTTGGTCTCCCTTTGGAGCTCTTGTCTCCTCCAGATCTTTCTATCTCCCCCTTCTTTCCTAAGATTCCCTGCACTCTGCAGAAATCATGGTACATTTACACAATGGAATATTACTCAGCTATTGTAGGCAAATGTTTAGAACTAGAAAACATCATCTTGATTGAGGTAACCCAGAAGCAGAAAGACACATGTTATATACTCACTCAAAAGTATATATTAGCCATATAATATAGGATAAACATACTAAAATCTATACACTAAAATCTATCTATAAAGAAGCTAAACAACAAGGAAGACCCTTGGGAAGATACTCAATCTTCATTCAGAAGGAAAAACAGGATAGACATCAGAAACAGGAAAAGAGAGGGAACATAACAGATTTCTACCACAGGCAGCCTCTGAATGACTCTACTGATCATGTTTTCAAAGCACAGGTTGAGACTCTTAGATAGATTCTTTTACTTGTATTAATTGAACAAAACTTTGTCACATAGATACCTTTATGCTAGGCATCTTTTAGGAGTTGTAGACTGAAAAATGAATAAACCATTGGCAATGGGGAAATCTGACACTGTGAAAGATAATAGATTAAAAATAGCAATCCATTATATCTACCAAAAATGTAATGAAATAGATGGTGTTGGTAGCAATTGAAGTAATTACCATTAGAGAATACTAGCAAACTGAATCCAACAACACATCAAAGATATCATCCACCATGACCAAGTAGCCTTCATCCCAGGCATGCAAGGGTGGTTCCATGTACAGAAATCCATCAGTGTAATCCATCATATAAATAAACCAAAAGAAAAAACAAAACACACGATAATCTCTTTATATGTTGAAAAAGCATTTGGAGAAATCGCAAACCCACTCATGTTTAAAGTTTTGGAGAGGTCAGGAATGCAAGATACATGCCTAAACAAAGCAAAGGCAATATGCAGCAAACCTATAGCCAACATCAAACTAAATGAAGAGAAACTTCAATCAATCCCACTGAAATCAGGGAAAAGGCAAGGCTGCCCACTCTCTCTTTATCTCTTCAACATAGTACTTGAAGTCCCAGCTACAGCAAGGAGATCAAGGGGATTCAAATCTGAAAGGAAGAAGTCAAAGTATCACTATTCCGAGATGATAAAAAAGTATACATGAGTGACCACAGAAATTCTACCAGAGAACTCCTTCAGCTGATAAACACCTTCAGCAATGTGGCTGGATACAAAATTATCTCAAAAAAAATCAATAGCCCTCCTCTATACAGAAGACAAATGGGTTGAGAAAGAAATTAGGGAAACACCCTTCACAATAGCCACTAATAACATAACATTCCTTGATGTGACTGTAACCAAGCTTACAGTATTAATCCATGTGTCTTCACAGTCTCCTTAACCTCACTTCATGTGTAACAAAATTTAGAAATTCATTTATTCACCAAGCTTAATGATACATTTTGAGCCTTATTTGTTTCCATTTTTATAACTAAAGAAAATATAACTTTAATGCATGATTTTATCAGAACTCTATCATCAAGTAGAGTCAACATTTGAACCTATAACTCTACCTACTTGCCATCAAATTCTGATGTGGAGGGGCTGTCAGCATGGCACACACTGAAACCATCAAATCCTGATGTAGAGGAGCTGTCAGCATGGCGCACACTGAAATCAGGAATAATACAAGATGTTCATTCCCTTCGTATCTATTCAACATAGTATTGAAGTTCAATCTAGAGCAATAAGACAACAAAAGGAGATCAGAGAAAACAAATTAGAAACGAAGATTCAAAGTATCACTCTTTAAGAATGATATGATAGTATACATGAGTGACCCCTCAAATTCTACCCAGGAAATCCTACAGCTGATAAACACCTTCCATAAAGTGGCTGGATATAAAGTTAACTCAAGAAAATCTGTAGCCCTCCTTTACACAAATGATAAATGGACTGAGAAAGAAATAGGAAACTGCACCCTTTCATTAGCCACAAAAATTATAAAGTATCTTGGTGTAAGTCTAACAAAGCAAGTGATAGACATGTATGAAAAAAAAAAAACCTCCAAGTTTCTGAAGAAAGAAATTGAAGAATATATCTGATTGAAAAATATATCTGAAATAGTAAGGATCTCCCATGCTCATGGATTGGTCGGATTCACATAGTGAAAATGGTCATCCTACCAAAAACAATCTACAGATTTAGTGTAATACCCATCAAAATACCAACACAATTCTTTTTTTTCCACTTGAGTTTCTCTTTTCTTTTTTATTTAATTTTATTTGTATATTTATTTATTGCAATTTACTCACTTTGTATCTGCTTCCTTGTCTCTCTTTATGGACCTTAAAATAACAATTCTCAACTTCATATGGAAAAACTAAACAAAACAAACAACAACAACAACAAAACAATAGCTAAAACAACCAGGTATAATAAACGATCTTCTGGAGGTATCTCCATCCATGATCTCAAGCTATTATATAGAGCAACAATAATAAAAATGGCATGGTACTGGCAAAGAAACAGACTGGAGGATAAATGGAATTGAAGTGAAGACCCAAAATTAAACCCACACAATTATGGACATCTGATTTTTGACAAAGAAGGAAAGACCATACCATGGAAAAAAAAAAGATAGCGTCTTCAACAAATGGTTGAAACTAGATGCCTACACATAGAAAAGTGCAAATAGATCCAAATTTATCACCAAGCACAAAACTAAAGTCCAAGTGGACAAAACACCTCAAATAAAACCAAACACACTAAATCTTTTAGGTGAAGATTGGAGAAGAGCCTTGGACTCATTGACACAGGAGACAACTTCTTGGACAGAACACCAAGAGCTTAGTCTCTAAGTTCAACAATCAATAATTGGACCTTATGAAACTTAAAAGCTTTTGTAAAGCAAAGGACACTGTCAACAGAACAAAGCAACAGCCTACAGACTAGGAAAAGATCTTTACTAACTCTACATCTGACAGAGGGCTAATAACAGGAAACAACCTAGGAACCTGCCACAGAGGGCCTCTGAAAGCCTCTGCCCTACAGACTATGAAAGCAGATGCTGAGCTTGATGGCCAACTGTCAGGCAGAGTGAATGGAATTTTATGTAAGAAGTGGGAAATAGCAAGAGCTGGAGAGGACAGAAACTCCAAAAGGAGAGCAACAGAACAAGAAAATTTGAACACAGGGAACTTCCCAGAGACTCATACTGCAACCAAAGACTATTCATGGAGATAACCTAGAACCCCTGCACAGACGTAGCCCATGGCAGTTCAGTGTCCAAGTGGGTTAGATAGTAATGGGAAGAGGGACTGCCTCTGACACAATCTGATTGGCCTGCTCTTTGATCACCTCCCCCTGAGGGGGGAGCAGCCTTACCAGGCCACAGAAGAAGACCATGCAGCCATTCCTGATGTGATCTGATAGACTAAGATCAGAAGGAAGGAGAGGAGGACCTCCCCTATCAGTGGACTTGGGGAGGGGCATGCATGCAGAAAGGGGAGGAAGGGTGGGATCTGGAGGGGAGGAGGGAGGGGCTTATGGGGGCATACAAAATTAATAAAGTGTAATTAATAATAATAATAAAAAGAAAAAAAACTCAAGAAATTACACACCAACAAACCAAATAATCCAAATTAAAAAATGGGGTACAGAGAATAGAGAATTCTCAATAGAAGAATATCAAATGATGGAGAAACATGTAAAGAAATGCTCAATGTCCGTAGTCATCAGGGAAATGCAAATCAAAATGACTTTGAGATTCCATCTCACACCCATCAGAATGGCTAAGATCAAAAATTCAAGTCACAACACATGTTAGAGAGGATAGAAAGGGGAAACCCTCCTCCACTGCTGTTGGGAATGAGAAGCTGTACAACGACTTTGGAAATCAATCTGGTGCTTTCTCAGAAAACTGGGAAAAGTGCTACCTCAAGATCCAGCTATACCACACCTTGGCATATATCCAAAAGATGTTCAACCATACAACAAGGACATTTGCTGAACTATGTTCATAGCAGTTTTATTCGTAGTAGCCATGAATCTGTAAACAAGCCAGATGTCCTTCAACTGAAGAATGGATACAGAAATTATACATTTACACAATGAAATACTACTCAGCTATTAAAAATGAGGTAAACATGAAATTTTCAGGCAAATTGTGGGAACTGGAAAAGATCATCCTGAATGAAGTAACCCAGAAGCAGAAAGACAGGCAATGTATATACCCACTTATAAGTGGATACTAGCCAAATAATATAAGATAAACATATTAAAATCTATAGTCCTAAAGAAGGTAAACAAGGAGGACCCTAGCAAGATGCTGAAACCTCATTCAGAAGGGTAAACAGGATAGACATTGGAAGTAGGAGAAGACAGGGAACAGGACAGGAGCCTACCACAGAGGACCTCTGAAAGACTCTGCAGGCTATCGAAGCAGATGCAGAGACTCATAGACAAACATTGTGCAGAGTACAGGGAATCTTATGGAAGAAGGGGGAGATAGGAAGACCTGGAGGGGGCAGGAACTATACCAGGAGACCAACAGAGCCAAAAATTCTGAGCCCAGAAACCTGGCCCAGGCCTGCAGAGACTGATGAATCAACCAAGAACCATGCATAGATGCCCTGCTTAGATGGAGTTCATTGGCATCTCAGTCTCCATGTGGAGTTCCTAGTGAGAGGACAGGAGATGGTCTCTGAGGTGAACTTGGTTGCCTGTTACTATTCACTTCTCCCTGGTGGCGTGACCTAGCCAGCCAATGGAGGAGGAGGATTCAAAAAGTCCTGATGGGACCTGAGGGGCTGGGGTCAGACAATGGGAGAGGATGACTTCCCTTATCAGTAGACTGGGGAGAAGAGATGGAGGGGGCAGAGTAGGAGGGTGGGACTTGGAAGAGATGAAGGAGGACTCACTTGGATGCAAATTAAATGAATTGTAAATAATTATAAAAAAAAGAAAAAGAGAAAAGGTCAATAAGTACATCATAACATTATGTAATTACTTTAGCATGTCTCACTGTTACCCTCAGGAACCACTGATTATTTGTCAAGATAAGCTTGCACCTTGATTAATTCTGAATCCTCAGCAACTATTTGTTGTTTTCAAGTTATTTGTGTCTGAACAAATAACACCTAAAACTCCTGTGTGTGTTCAGTGAATATATAATAATTGCCCATTCACCAAAAAAAAAAAATGATAAAATAAAAATAAAATAGCATTTCATTGTATCTACCTAAGTATAATGGAATAGATGATGTTGATAACATTTGCAATAGTTAGCAGGAAAGACAGGCCTGTGAGGCATGTACTTGTCAATAGAAACTTGCAATTGGGGCCAGAGCTAAGAAGGGGCACTAAACTGGCCATTCATACACTGTATGGCCAAGGGCTCCTTCACATTGAAGAATGGACTTTTTTTTCCTCAGTGTCTCCCATCCCTCTCTATTTTCTTCTTTACACTACTGCATAAAAAATGTGAACCTTTATTTTCCTAAATTTTTATTACCACTACAAACCCTCCAGATAACAACAGTTCATCAAAGATTAAAACTTCTTATATTAAAAAGTCTGTCCAGACAATCACTCAGATAGTTACTTTTACATATTTTCACTTGAATTAAGAGAGGCTTCATTTTTCTCTATAGAGACAACTTATCATCTTATTTTTTCTCTAAATTACTAGGCCAATTCAGTGGAGATGAAAGAATTTCTTTAAGATAAACACAGAGGAAAATAGGAGAAAATTTGACAGCCTACTAAGACAAAAAAATATTCACTAAAGCAAAGCTTTTTTAAAACAAAATCTTGGAAAATTACGTCTTTGAAAACCTACTCCCTTGTCACAATTCTGTGGCTATATATATATGGCTACAATTCCAGGGCAGATCTACCAGAACATTATTTAATCGACATTTCCTTCCACATTAAAACTGAGGAAGGAAAGAGGTGGCCAAGACATCTTACTGAGTGTGGAGAGGTTGGTAGAGCTGTCCTGGCTGGTAAGCTTGGGCAAGCTACTTGGCACCATGGCTCAGTTTCTTCAAATGTAAAAGGAGATAATGACCCTTACCTCATGGGGTTGTTATAAGGATTACCTAAGCTAATGTGCAGAAAGCACACCGCATGGGGCCTGGCATGCGGTCAGCACTCAGTAATTATGAGGTCTAATTATCAGTGTGGGCCATTTTCTCTTTCCTCTAGATTCCTTATCTGATGCACACAGAAGTATGATTAAGAGAGGTACTTGAAAGAGGGGAATTGGGAGGGGTGACTAACACATACCCCACAGCAATTATCACCCACAAAACTTTGAACTTCCATTTTTTCATGAAGTCCAGGCATTTCCAATTATAGTAGTTGTACAGATGCTTATCAAATCAAATGGAAGAACAACGTTACCTTCACAGAGATGCACAATGCCAGATGCCTTTAGCCCTCTGAATGCATGTTACCTTTGATTGTGTATCTGAATATGTTGTATATTATGTGTCCAAACTCATGCCATGCTGTGTATCAGACAGAACACTGCATATCTGAATTTATGACATGGTGTGTTTCTGAATGCCTGATATATCGTGTATATGACAGTATGGCATACTGTGTATCTGCATGTATCGCACTGAGCGTGGAAGAAGTTGCTGAGGCAGTTATCATTTAAGTTCCACCAACGTTGCTTCCTAAAGGTAATTATATTCAATTATTAATTTTTCTTATTGCTGGGAGGGAGAAACTAACACCCTTGACAAAAAAAAAAAAAAAAAAAAAAAAAAAAAGAAAAAGAAAAAAGACATGGTGTCAGAAGTTTCCCAGTTTCCCAGTTTCCCAGTTTTTGAAGGAAGTTAAAAGTGATACTTGCTCAACTTTTATTTTTTCAAAATTAGCACAAACAAACAACAACAAAAAAACAAAGTGTACATTAAAAAATCATTCTATTTCTCAATGCTGATACAGGGCTTTTGATAGAAAATCTATGGCTCTTGGGAGAATAATTTTCAGCACAAGAGGCGTATCTTTATTTAAGCTCTGTATATATCACACACATACTTATATGTGTCATATAATTTTAGGTAGATATGAATAATAAGATCACCTAGTTTTAGTTTTATAGAATATCCTTAGTACTTTTGTCCCTCATTCTTCCCTATCTTTTCCCCTCCATTCTTAAACTCTCTCCATTTCTCCCTACTCCATTTCTCCCTACTCCATTTCATATCACCTGTATCTTACAGCCCCCTCTCTAGACGGCCTCCCAGTGGTACCTTTTTATGCTAGGTTTCTGCAGACACTCTACCATATTGTAGATGAACTTTTTAATTTTTGCGTATTCTACATCATGATTTCCAGAGTGGCAGCACAGGTGTGCATTCCCACAAGCATCAAATGAGTGTGTCTCATTCCCCATATTTTCTCCAACATTTGCTGCTAGTTGTTTTGTTAATCTTAGCCATTTTACTGGGGTGAGCTGAAATCTCAATGTTGTTTTAATTTTCAGGTTCCTAATTGCTAAAAATGGAACCTTCATTACAATTTTTGTTCAGCATAGTCCAGGTAAGCCTCCAAACAATATAAGCTACTGTTGTTATCCTTGATCGCCTCTTGCTGTTTCCCTGTCACTGAAGATGCCACACAGTTTGGGCACAGGACTTAGAAGATTTGAGATTTCTCTAACCTGGAGGCCTTTTTCTTGGGGTCTAGGTTTTTGAATATCAAAAGATGTTACAAAGCTGCCAAGAAGCAAAAGCAGGCAATAGTCCTACCCTGAAGCCTGTGAGCTCCAACAATGACCAGCAGAGCAAGAAATCACTAACTGTAAATAATGGGATTCATATCTCAGCAAAGATTAAAAGCTAACAAATGGGACTTAAGACCTAATCATGCCTGTAACTGAAATCTATCCAACAACCCAGTGCAGGTGATGTCACATATTCTCGAGGAGAACCTTCTAATGCAACTTTCCTAGTCCAGGATAAATTCTAACTGCATTTTGGACTCATGCTTATGTGCACAGATCAATGTGGCCTTCAACCCTCAGTGAACAATCTTCTCTCTGTAGCAAGTAGAAACTATGACAGAAAACCACAACTGGTCATAATGTGGCGATCAACACATTATGGGATACCCATCTCTACTGGATATCTCTAATATACTTTTCTAGCCCCTAAGGCTCAGGGAACATCCTGGAAAAGAGAAGAAATTTATTGTAAGAACCACATAACCAGAAAGACCTCTGTTTTTATTGTGTTTCCTAGAAATGACAGGAAAGATAAATCCATGACATATTAACAATATGACTACATAAACAAATTCTGAGCTAGGACAATACCAATAGGCATGGTAACATGGAAGAGGGAAATCTAATGAGGTAGGATCCAAACTCTAGGTGAGAAATACGGGGAATAAAATTGATGAGAGAAGAAGAATCATTCTGTCCCAGTAATGAAACCCTAGTCGCTCACCTGATGCAAAGTGGCCAACCCTACCTCCCATACGGCCAGCAACTTGAGATGGATGGAACATGGAAGAGGTTGGAGGGTAGGGTCATAGGAAAGGTCAGATGAAGGGACATGAAAGATGTTGGTGGTTTTGTCTTATGTAGATAGTAAGACATCGTTCTACAAATCATATGTCAAAACTTTTATTGGTTATGAATGAAACTCATCTTCATATCTGAAGGTGACAATGGATTGAATTTTAGGACAGATCTACCTGAGTGGATGACGGGTACTGAAGCTTTAGAACAGGGTGGAATAGCTGTATCATGAGGAGAGCTGGAGAAGTCATAGGTGCTTATAGAGGCTAAGCCATGAGCTATCTAGACAGCATTCTTCATAGTGGTTCAACAACTCTGTGAATTCTAGAAAGGACATTCAGATAGAAAGCGAGTGCCAGTAAAGCCACCAGGGAACTACACGCCTCTCAGCAGACTGAATTTGGAGTTTAAAGTGGCAGCATTGACACCTATCCACATACACAATCATTTTTCCTGTTATGTATGTTTCTATGCTTCTTAAATAATTTCTGTTTGTATATAAGATATAATAAAAAATATGAAGTGAAGAGAAATATATCAGAGTCCAATCATAAAAGATGCAACAAAATTCTATCAAAGACAGCAAGTTACAGCTGTAACTTTTGAACCTCATTTGTTGCCACTTATGATAGTGAAGACACACTTGGTAAGCAAGAAGAAATACTAGTACATTCCAAATATCATTTAGAATACATGAAAGCCAAATGTCTTTCCTTTGCTTCCTGATATATGCCTGTAACTAAAAAGAATAGAAGTCAGCTTACATCTAGGTCACCTTGGAAAAAAACTAGAAATTAAAGACTGAATGCTCTGGATCTCTAACAAGTTTTGATGGCCTGGCAGCTTCCATAGGTAAGCAATGCTTTTAATTCATGACCTAATGTGAATTTATCAAGTTTAAGTTTATTGTATTTATTGAATCTCAGATAAATGTCCAACAAAAAAATTATACTTCAATGTCAATATAAAAAGATCTAGATTACCTCCCATGATAGGAAAAATTTAGAGGTTTCTATAGTATTTCAAACATAATATCTTCTGATGCATCCAAAATGAGCACACACATAAAACTACAAGAGTACTGAAAATATAAAAAGGTAGAACTTTTTTTTTTGAAGAGCCTACCTTCTTGGGGTACATTTTGAGTCCATGCCACAGCAGTCAATAAAGAAGTATAACTGAAAATTAAGACTTTGAAGTCAAAGAACCTGTGCTCAAATTATGCAGCTTACTTAACTATGTGGATGCCTTTGGCATTAAACAAAACTAATCTAACCCTGAGTTCTTAGATATGATAGGGAAGACAATCCGCAATGTTACTGTAAGAATTAGTCATGAGAAACAATGCTTGTTACATAGTAATTAATCAATTTATGTTGGAGTTTTTTTACTGCTTAAACAACTGAAATTGAGGTGAGTAAAATAGTGGTGTAAAGTAACAAGTCATCAAGCATCAAACTTGGACCTGTATCCAGATAGGATGATACAAAACCTTGTGATTTTGCCACTATAGGGAGAAAGACAAATTTATAAAATATCTGACCCTGATCTCAAAGTCTGAAATGAAGCTGGCTGGGTAACTTCATTTCACCTGTTATTGTAACACTTAGAAATCTATAACAAGAAAATCAGCATAAATTTGATGTGAGTATGAGCTGTAAAGAGAGTTCCAGGCAAGCCTATCCCATCAACAGATCCCGTCTCAAATAGCTATAAAATACTTCTGAAAAAAGGAAGGCCTAGAATGGTCTGTGATAATTAGCTCTGTGTGGCTCCTCCAGAGAATCCGGGTTCCTCTGCCTCTACAAGGTGGCTCACAATCACCTGTAACTCCTCTCACGGAAGTCAACATTCTTTTCTTTTTCTGCAGCACATGGTGTGCTAATATGATGTAGACTAAGTCCTCGTACATACACTTAAATGATTTTTAAGTAAATGTAGTAAGAATGAATCATTGATTTAGGGTGATGTTTCTTTTTGGTGAAATTAAATCTTACAGAAATAAAGAATTATGGAAAGGAAAATTAAAGTTAAATATCTAATATTTACTTCGATTTGTATTTCAGTTTATAATGAAAATGAAGACAAAACAGACTATATTATCAGTGTTAGATTAAGTGGAGTAAGGCAAGCAGAGGGACATGAACATCATAGTAAGCCATTCACAAAGGCTGAACTGTCTCCAGACACCAAGAGAGCATCAGATGAGAGAAGCGATTAAATGCTTGGTGATTCTCTTTTTTTTTTTTTTTTTTTTTTTTTTTTTTT
>REGO01000192.1:730121-748624 GCA_010120015.1 Rhombomys opimus
TTAATTCTGTATCCCAGCCGTGCCCCGAACCCTCGTTCCCTCCCAGTCCCTCCCTCCCTCCCTCATCACCACTGTGCCCCTTTCTAAGTCCACTGATAGGGGGGACCTCCCCCCATTCATTCTCAAACACAGAGCCATTCATTTCTTAGCACCTCTTGGGACTAATTTTTCTCACAGGATAATAAAATATCAGCTTCATAGAATTGCTGTGAGTTTTACAAGTACTTAATATATTGAGAATTGATTAGAGCACATATTAAATCTTCAATAAGTTCATAATCTTATTACTAAATTAGTTTTATGACTTTGAGAAGTGACTATAAACTCTGAACTTCAGTCTTCACATCTGTACAAATAGAAACCATACTTTACTATTTCAGTTTTGTGATCTTTTGCTTGCAATTCAAAGTTATATAGTCAATATGGAACTTGTACTTGATATATTTTGTTACTGTTATTAATTATTATTAGTTAGAAGCATAATCGCCTCATACTCTGGCTAAAGTTTCCCTCCTCTGCTCCTTTTAGCTCTCTGCACCGTCCTTCTCCACTTAATCCATTCCTCCCGACGCCATCCCGGTCCATCTCCATTCAGAAAAGAGCAGGTCTCCAGAATACAACAACCGAACATGAGCAGACAACATACAAGACAAGGCCACAGCCCTCACACCAAATCTGGACGAAGAGAGTCCCAAGAACAAGCAAACGAGTCACGGACACACCAGCTTCCATTGTAGCAGTCCCACAAAAACACCAAGCTAACGGTTACAACACGAATGCAGAGGACCTGACGCAGACCACGCTGGCCCGTGCGTGCCGGCTCAGTCTGTGCGAGCACAAATGCACCCTGCTTATCGATTCAATCCCTGTGTTCTCCTGGCCTTCTCTATGCGCTCTGACTCCGACAATCTTTCTGCACCTTCTTTCAAGGAATTCACCAAGCTTCTAAAGGAGGGAGCATGTTGAGAGGTCCAATTTAGACTCTATCTGTGCATAATGTTTGACTGTGGGTCTCTGCATCTTCTCTCTGCTGCTGGAGGAAATCTTTCTGATGACTACCAGATAAGGCCCTGAACTACTGGTATAGCGGAATACCATTAGGAATCATTTCATTGATTCATTTTTTTTTTTTTTTTTTTTTTTTTAGAGACCAGTCGTGTTTGGTTTTACCCTAGGTCTCTGGGCTATCAATATAATTTTTTGAATCTTTTATATATTTTGATATTAATCCCCTGTCACATGTGCAGTTGATTTAAAAAAGAAAAACTTTTTGAATTCTTCAAGCTGCTGCTTTGTCTTATTCACAGTGTCTTTTGCCTTGTCTTTTTAGTTTCAGAGGTCCCATCTATTAATTGTTGATCATAGGGATTGAGTTATAGGTATTCTGTTCAGAAAGTTGTCTCCTATACCAATAAATTCAAGGCTATTTCCTACTTTTCATTCTATCTGGTTTTATGATGAAGTCTTTGATCCACTTGGAATTAAGTTTTGTTATGGGTTAATAAGTATAGACCTATTTGCACTCTTCTACATGTAGCCATGATTAGATCAGGACCATTTGTTGAAGATGTTTTTTTTTTTTTTTTCCATTGTATATTTTTTGGTTATATATATATATATATATATATATATATATATATATATATATATATATAATTAAGTGTCCTTAGGTGTATGGATTTACACATGGGTCTTCAATTTGATTTCATCAATCAATGGGTCTGTTTTTATGCCAATTCCATGTGGTTTTTATTATAATAACTCTGCAGTAGAATTTGAAATCAGGGATGGTTATACCTGCAGGAGTTCTTTTATACTTCAGGATTGTTTTAGCTATCCTGGGTTCTGTTGTTGTCTTTTCATATGAAGAAGAGAATTGTCATCTCAAGGTAGGTAAAGAATTGTCCTAGAATGTTGATGAGGATTGCATTGTATCTGTAGATTGCTTTTGGCAGGATGGCCATTTTACTATGTTAATCTTATCAGGCCATGAACACGGAGGTCATTTCAACTTCTGACATCTTCTTCAATATATTTCTTCAAAGTCTTGAACTTATTGTCAAGCAGGCTTTTCATTTGCTAGGTTAGAGTTACGCCAAGTCTATTTTATATGATTTGAGGACCTTGTGCAAGCTTTTCTTCCCCTGATTTCTTTTTCAGTGTCTTTATTATTTGTATATAGTAAGGCTACCTAATTTCTTGAGTTAATCTTGTATCCGCCTACTTTTCTGAAAACATTTATTCTGTAGGAGTTCCTGGATGAAAAAAATTAGTACTCACCTATGCATGCTAACATATCATCTGTAAATAAAGATACTTTGACTTCTTCATTTCTAATTTTTATACCTTTGATCTCCTTTAGTTGTCCTATTGCTCTAGCTAAGACTTTAAGTACTATATTGAATCGATTAGGAGAGAGAGGACAACCTTATCTTGTTCCTGATTTTAGTGTAACTGCTGTGGGTTTCTCTCTATTTAACTTGACATTGGCTATAGGCTTTCTGTAAATTTCCTTATTATGTTTAAGCATGTGCTCTGTATCCATAATCTCCCCAGTACTTTTATAATGAAAGTGTTTTATCCTGCCAAAGGCTTTTGTGCTTCTAATAAGATGATTGTGTAGTTTTGTGGGGTTTTTTTCCTTTCATTTTTTTTTTATGTGATAGATTGCATTTACTGATTTCCATATGTTGAATCTTCCCTAAATATTTGGGATGAAGCTCACTTGATCATGGTGGATAATCTTTGCAATGTGTTCTTCAATTCTTCTTTGAAAGTCTGGTAGAATTCTGTGCTGAAACTATCTGGTCCTGGACTTTTTTTGGTTGAGAGACTTTTAATGACTACTTCTATTTCACTAGGGTTTATAGGCCTATTTAAATTGTTTGTCTGATTTAACTTTGTTAAGTGGTACTTATCAATGAAATTATCCATTTTTTAGACTATTTTTTTTGTTTGGTGGAGTATAAGTTTTTTAGTTAATTTTTATAATTTATTCACTTTACAACCTGATTATAACTCCCTCCCTTGTCTCCTCTGCATATCTTCTTCAATCCCTTTCCTTCCTTCCCTTCCTCCCCCTCCTCCCCTATCACCTTCCCTATTCCTCAGAAAAGGGGAACCCTCCTCCCTTATTATCTGACCCTAGCCTATCAAGTCACATCAGAACTGCCTGCATTCTGATCCTCTGTGGCCTGGCAAGGCTGCTCCACCAGGGAAAAGTGATCAGAGCAGGAAACAGAGTACGTGTCAGTGATAGCCCTGCTCCTCTTACTAGAGCACCCAGATGGAGACTGAGCTGTCTAAGGGCTACATCTGAGCAGGGAGTTTAGGTCCTCTGCATTCATGGTCCTTGGTTGGTGCATCAGTCTCTGTAGGGCCCTCTGGGCCCAGATTTATTGGTTCTGTTGGTCTCCTGTTGGAGTTCCTGTTCCCTCCTGGTCCATAAGCCTGCCTGTACTCTGTCTAAGGTTTGGCTGTGGGTCTCAGCATCTTCTCCCATCCCCTGCCGGGTGGAATCTTTCAGAGCACAGCTTTGGTAGGCTCCCATCTTGTTCCCTCTCTTCATATGCTTCCGGTCTATTCGTCCTTCTGAATGAGAATTAAGCATCCTCCTTAGGGTCCTCCTTGTAATTTTGCTTCTTTCGGTCTGTGGATTATTGTGTGGTTATACTGTATTATATGACTAATATCGGCTTTAAAGTGAGTATATACTGTGTGTTTTCTTGGTCTAGGTTACCTCACTCAGGATGATCTTTTCTAGTTCCATCCACTTGTCTAAAAAATGTCCTGTGATTCTCTTTTTGTCTGTTATGTCCCCTTGTTGCTTTTGATTTTTGTCAATTTGTATATATTCTCTGAGTCTTGTAATTAGTTTGTATAAGGTTTGTCTATCTCATTGATTTTCTTTAAAAAAAAAAATAAAACCTCTTTATTGCTTCTTTGTGATTCTCACATCATGCACCCCAGTCCCATTTCTCTCCCTGTCTCTTAGTATCTGACTTCTGTCCTTGCAACCTCCCCACCCAAATAACATATAAAACAAATAAACAAAACAAAACAAAGCATAGGAAACACCTCATCGTGGAGGTTGTCGTGTGTCACAGCGTGTCCCACAGTATACCCGTTTGTCCACATGTTTACTTGCAAATGTTTGCTGCAATGAGTGAGATGGTTTGTGCTACTCTGTTCTTGCTGGATCCTCCCTGGGGCTCCTCTCAGTTGTCCCGTTGTTGCCCTGTGTGGTGGATTTCCTGAGCTTTCGATCAGCAGAACCAGCCTTTCATGCACTCCAACAGTTCATAGATGATGGGGATTTGGGGGTGAGCCACCTCTAAGCCCTGGATCTGGGCCTTGTTGGTAGCTGCGCTGGTCAGCCTGAATGTTCTCCTGTGTCCAAACCACCAGGGTGAGCCTCCAGCACTGCTGAGGTTAGTTCACCAACTGCTGCCAGTGCTGGCAGGCACAGGGTCAGCTCCGCTCAACTGTGATTATCCCAGCAATCTGTAGTCCCTTAGAGTCTGCAGCACATTTTCCAGACTTTTAGTGTCTCCATTGAGAAGGTGGGTGTAATTCTAATAGATTTGCCATTATATGTTACTTGCTGTTTTTCCCATGTAGTTTTTAAATATTCTTTCTTTTTTCTATACATTTAGAGTTTGGATTATTAAGTACCAAGGGGTATAGAGGTCTGAAAACTCACCAGTTGTGATTTCCATCATCAGCCCACAATGCAATGTTTGGTACCTAACAGTGTGCTAACATGAATATATAATCATTTTATCTACATAAAGTTGTTAATAAAGACCATCGTAATTCTTTTGATATTTTTGAAATGTTAGGTTCATATTTATAATTATTATTTACAGTCACCCCCAACTTTTTTTGGCACAGTAGCTAGAGTTCATGTTTGTAAATGTTTTTTTCTTTGAATATTTATAAACAAACACAGCACTCTGAAATGTTACTCAAATTGAAATATTTTATATTCATGTTTCTTCTATAATTCAATTATAAAAATGCTTCTACCTGAGCATAAATATATTTGTCCAATGTCATTTTTGTGTAGTCCATTACACCATCTTTCTTCCCTTAACTTTAATTGTTATTGAGTTGTGTGAGGTCACTTTCATCCTTTTCATAAACGTAAGTAGGACATTGTATCTTCTTTCCTTTGCATCTCTTATAGTTCTCCAGATCCCCAGAGTTAAAAAAAATAAGTGTAAATGATGCAGTTAGCATGCTTGCCAGTTTCTTCCATCCCACAGAGAGAAGGCGCCTCATCTGGGCCTGCTGATTTGTAGATAGGCTGACTTTCCAAGGACTCACTTAGCCTCCTTTAGGAGATGGCTGTTTTACAAGATCTTCATTACCTCCTTATTGTGCAATAGTCTCTTCTTTTCTTCTTTCCAAGGACAAATTTATAAGATAGGTTTCAGGCCTCAGGCATGTAAAATTATCATTAATTTCATGATGTTTCACATTTATGAGCCCCTTAGCCATCACAGTAATTGTTTCCCTACTGAGTTCAGAGTTCTATTTACGCCAGCCAGGAAGAGCACGAGGCCTTTCTCCCGAAAGTTTTTTGTCTTCAGAACAATTTCTATGTCATTTTTCACTCACCTTATTTTGTTTTGGTTTATTTTTTATTTTTTGTTATTCTTTACTTTAATTCATTATTCATAGACATGTTCATTTAGCTGTATTATCTTCTCAATTTACAACACAGATCACAGGCTTCATGAAACATTCTGAGGAGTTTCTAAAGAAAACATGCCAACATTTGGACTCTCAAATGTTGCTGTATTCACAGATTTGTTTAACTTACTCTGCTTTTCTTTCTTTTGCATGCTCACTCATTTCCAGAAGCTAACCCATTAATATTAACATATTCAATTATTAGCATGGTGTGGTCCCTCCTCATGGATAGTGGCCTAGCACTGTTAACGTAATGAAGAGTACATGCTTTAGAGCCACACAGGTTGTGCTCAAGTCTGGAGGCTGCTGCTTCTTGCTCACTAGCAGTCCGCAGTTCACTTTCTATGTATGAGTGTTGTGTTAACTTTGTTCTGAATGCATGTGTGTGCATGCGTGAGTGTGTATGTACACAAACATGTGCACACGCAAGTATACACACATTTTAACATGGGAAAAACCCATTCATTTAATCAAGGAATTGTATTAAAGAGAAAATAAGTTTTAAGATGTATTAAGGAACAGGCTGGTCAAGTCAAGTGTCAGTGGTGTGTTCTTTTCTAAGGCCCGTGGCCTAACAAACGGCAGCAAGCTGGCTAGCTTTCCAGCCATTCCTCCTGTATAGCCTCATTTGTAACAGCCAGAAGCTGGAAAGAGCCCAAAATGAGGTTTCTTAGTGCTTGGCGCTGGAGTTTTAGTTAATCTGCGGTTCCTGTGTGGAACATTGCCATTCCACATGTCTGTACTCCCTTGTATGCATTACATATATTTTTTATTAAATAAAAATAAAATGATTCCTTGAGGTTTTTATCTAACATCCCTGCTGTTATTTGTCCCTTATCCATTCTTTTTCTTATATATTGACCATCCTACCTTCTCCTGAGTTCAAGTCCCCACCTTTTTTCCATGTAAGAGAAGTGTAGCTACCACTATAGACACACACACACACACACACACACACACACACACACACACACCACAGGTGGAGACAATGCAAAAATCAGCATATATGGAGTCCAGCATAAACAAATTCATTTACATGTTATCCCCTGCATTAATGGCTCAGGGAACATCATGGAATAAGAGATAAAAAGACTATAAGAGTCAGAACTCTAGAAAGTCTGCGGTAAAGCAGTATCTGCTAGAAATGACTGTGTAATCAACACCATAAAAATGGCAGAATTAATGGGCACATTAACATGGAAGATAAGAAATTTAGTGGGGTCCCATCTCTAGACATAGACAACAAATGATTCCTGGGAGAAAAAGAGATGAACTCTTATTGGTTGTCCGATGCATGTCAGTTAGTCATAGACTCAAATAACAAAAACAGACATGACCAATTGTACACACACACACATACACACACAGTTGTAACAATAATAACCAAAGAAACAAAGGTATTCTTGTGAGAGTTTGTGGGAGGACGTGGGAAGGGGTCAAGGGCCAGTAGCTTGGAGGGGTGGAAGGATGAAAGGGAGAGTGATGTAATTCTAATTCAATTAAAAGTATATTTCTAAAATAAAATGAGCCATATTAACTCTGAGAAATCACATATGAAAGGACCCATGTGTATTCAACATCTACACATTAAATTTTTTGTTTTTCCTGTACGGGGTTTAGACCCAGACACTTGTGCTTGCTAAATAAGAGCCCTACTACTAAAGTATACCTTCCTTTTTACATTTTATGTTTTAGGCAGGTTTGAGGTTGAAATCCAGCCATCTGAATAGTGGGTCTGAGTGATTATGTCCTGCCACGTGGTGACTCTAAATCAGTATTTTTAATGAGGCATCTTTACAAATATTTTCCTAAGGTATAAGTCATGCCTTACTTTCTCTCTCTGCAGTTTCCTTTCTGGTTCCTTTAGGGGAACAAATACTATCAGCTATCCTTTCTATGTGATTAAAAACTTGAGCGTTGGCAAACAAATTTATTCCCTCTAATCAGTAAAATCTTTAGTTATGTTAAATAGAACCTATGCGTTGGGTTGGACTATCTTCATTCTTAAAATCTTATTTTGTTTTGTATGTCCCAGGCCATGCACTGGTCTGACTAAGTATGTGTTTTTTAGACTGACACACTCTCAATTCCAGGAGTTGTCCCTATTCCCAGAAATGCCCTCTGATAGTAAATAACCCAGTCTCTGCCAGATATCTGACAACTCAGAACTGGGTATGTTTATGTCTTTTTTTTTTTTTTTTCTGTTGATTCTGTTATAGCACTCTAAGGTCCTCAGAGGCAGAAGAAAAAATTGATGAATGTTTACTTCCTGATAACAATGTTGGTGCGATAAAGTTCATTAGGCAATTACTACCAGTTAGTAAGCTATAACTCTTCAAAAGCAGCTTCTGTTCATGAACTGATTTAATTATTGATACCATTTCAAAATTTGTATTATTATACTTATTTAGAGACAGGACACTGAGATTAAGAATAGTTAAGTCATTTTACCAAAAACATAGCCAGTAAATAGAATAGGGATCTAAGTCTGGGCCACATCTTAATTGCAAAGCCCTAAAACCAGGTACTGCTCTTGTGACACAGCGATGCCGCTCATATGATTGCAGAATTTTAAATCCTAATGGGGTGGTTTGAGTGAAAATGGTCTCCAGAGAAGTGGCACTATTGAAAAGAGTAGGAGGTGTGGCCTTGTTGGAAGAAGTGTGTCATTGGAGGTGGCTTTGAGGTTTTCAAAAGGCAAACAAGGCTCAGCGGCGTGCTCTTCCTGCTGTCTGCAGCTCCAGATAGAGAACTGTCAACTACTCCAGCACCACATCTGCCAGTGTGCCACAGTACCTCCCAAAGTGACTATAATGGACTAAACCTCTGAAACTGTAAGGAGGTTTTAATTAAGTGCTTTCTTTCATAAAAATTGCCATCCTCATAGTGTCTCTTCATAGCAATAAAACAATGACTAAAACACTGCCCTAGAGATATTTATACATTAATGTTTAGTGCTGTACTATGCACAAAAGTAACACAAGAAATTCTTTCTAGACCTCTACAAGCTGAAGCATGGACAATGAAAATGTGGTACACATGCTCAATGGAATTTTAGTCAGCGGTAAAGAAAAACCACATAGTTTTCAAATTATTATTATTATTATTATTATTTTACAATTTATTCACTTCATATCCCAGATGTAGCCCCCTCCCTCCTCTCTTCTCAGTCCCATAGTCCCTTTTTCTTCCTCCCCTATCTATCTCCCCTGGTCCACTGATAGGAAAAGTCCTTCTCCCCTACTGTCTGACCCTAGCCTATCAGGTCCCATCAGGACTTTCTGGATCCTTTTCCTCTGTGGGCTGGCTAGGTCACCCCATGAAGCAAAAGTGATCAAGGAACAGGCAACAGAGTTCATGTCAGAAACTGTTTCTGCTCCCCTTACTAGGGTACCCACATGGAGACTGAACTGCCTATGGACTACATCTGAGCAATACTTCCCAACCACAGCCTCTTCCCTCTCCCTTATTCCTAGTCATCTCCACCCCCTCACTCCTCCAGGTACACTGCTCCACTGTTACCCTTCAGAAAAGAGCAAGCCTTCCAGGTTTATCAACCAATAATAATAATAATAAACAAGATGCAATAAGACTAAGCTATCAAGGCTAAATGAGGCAACCCAGTAGAAGGAAAAAGGTCCTAAAAGCATGCAAAACGTCAGAGATGCATCCATTCACACTCTTTGAAGTCCAACAAAACTTCCAAGAGAAACAACCACAGATGTATAGAGAGCCTAGCTCAGATCATTCGGCATCGATGATTGCTGCTTCAATCTCTGTGAGCCCCAAGAGCTTAGTTGATTCTCTGGGCTGTGTTTTCCAGATGTCACTGACCCTCTAACTCCTACAGTCTTTCCTCCCCTCTTCTGTGAGAGCACATTCAACTCTACCTGTGTTTGCCCATGGGTCTCTGGATATGCTCTCATCAACTGCTGGAGCAAGGCTTTCTGGTAATAATTGGGCTAGGAACAGATCTATGAATATAGTAGAATCTCTTAAGGAATCGTTTTATTGACTTTGTTTTTTGTCAGTGGTATTTGGTTCTATCCTAGGTCTCTGAGCTGTCCAGCTTCCCGCTCCTGGACATCCAGGCAGTATAGTTCAGAGCTTCCTTCTCATGGCTTGCACCAGTCATTGGTTAGCCATTCCCTCAAGCTCTGAGCCACCATTGCCTCAGCACGGTCTGAACACTGTATTAATCAAGGTTCTCCACAGGAACAGAACCAATAAAATGAATCTATATCTATATCTACACCTATATCCACACCCATGCCCATATGTATAACATATAAATATAAATGATTCTTCTAGCTGCTGGAAAATATTGACATCTGTTTACTGGCCTACCCACAGACCAGAAAAAGCACTGATGGAAAATGGCTGGGTGATTGCAGGGTACAATTTATCTAATCCACCTTCTTTCAAACACATTTCTTACCTGAAAAACCATTTTCTGAAACAAGTTCCATCTTAAATCCAAAATAATTGTGATTATATTCTCTGCCCACTACAAGCTAGAAATACTCTGTTTAAGTTTAAGAAAAATGTCCGCATAGTTTAAAGATTTTTTTAAACATGCACATTCTTTTCAGGCATTTGACTCTTTGAATTGCATGGCTAGTTTCATGTCAACTTGACATAAGCTAGAGTCATTGAAGAGGAGGAAACTCAACTGACAAAATAAAATAAAGTAAAATTAAATTAAATTATAAAACCTCCATATGATTGGGTTGTAGGTAGGCAAGCCAGTAGGGTATTTTCTTCCTTTTTTTTAGAGCTAATTTATTTAGTCAAAGTTTTATGTGACAAATGAACGTTCAAAAATAAAGAATCTAAGGCCCAGGGAAAGCTGGCTCAGTGAATAAGGGAGAGTGGATGAGAAAATGAGAACACGCTCCAAGGTCTAGTTGAGAAGAATGTTTAATGTGGCTATGATGGAGAGCATAGCCTGAAGTGTCTGACAGAATCCAGGCTGGCCCTAGTCGGCACACTGCACCCACTGCACCAGGCCCTGAATGGACAGCAGAAGTGGAGGTTTGAGAGACTAAGAGGCTGGGAATGTGCCAGGAGACACACTGAAGGCAGAAGGTGAAACTGATAGGGCAGAGTACAGTCTGCTGTAAATGGAGCTACCTGCCCATGGGCAGGGGGTCATGGGTATATAACAAGACAAGGTGAGCAAGCCATGGGGAGCAAGCCAGCACTCCCCCAAGGACGCCTTATCCACTTATGCCTCTAGATTCGTGCCCTAACTTACCTCAGTGATGATCTGTTACCGGGAAGTCTAAGCAGAATAAACCCTTTCTACACAACTTATTTTAGGTCATGGAAAAGAAACAAACTGAAACAGAGACATGGAAATCTTATTTTCCCTATTTGCTTCTTATTAAATATCAAATTTTTATTTTCTCTCATTCCAGTTTACAATTGCATTGGGTAGACAGCGTATAGAGTATTTCCAGGGTCCTGAAAGACTATTTTAAGTAGATATAATCACAGTGAGCTTCTTAAAGTAATATAACAAATGTGTATTTGAAACATCGAATTTCTTAACTATTGAAAAGTCAGTTCTTTTATTTTGGTATTGCATGCTGCACGTAGTGCTAAGAGTCAGCGATAAACACACATTTCACTGTTGTTTTCTATGAGGTACAATGAATTGCTTCCCCTGAAAGAATTCCTGGAAATCAGACTTGTTTATAAATATGTCTTTTTTATTTATTTTTATTTTTACAAATGTTGGGGTTTAGTCATATTTTTGGTCTGCAAGTCCTTTTTTTTAAATAATTATCAGATGCAGAAGAGGCTGAAAAGGTGTACAAGAAAAATGTTGGCTTTGTTTATGATATCTAAATGGACAGATAAGTGGTGTGTTTGTATATGTGTGTGTGTGTGTGTGTGTGTGTGTGTGTGACTTATAGCTCTGTAAGTCTATTCATCTAATCAATAGCTTACTAAAGAAGAAGAAAGATATTGCATGGGTTTTTAATTTGTGAGTTTCTGTGTTAAAAAATTCTTCTGTACTTTTGTAAACTTTTGCTCAAGTTTACAGCTGCAATTGAACTACATTATTGAAGTCATTCACAGTAATATATAGACACCATAATACTTTCTTTTCTCCATTAAGGGCTTCTTGTCTTTTCTTGTCTTTTTTGCTGTAAAGGATCTTACTTAAACACATTCCAGGTGCCTCTGGCTTCCTGCCTATTTCCTATCAGCAAGTGAATTTCACACATTCTCTCTACTTCTGTTTTGCACAATATAGTGCTAGTGGAAGATTATTTTGTAATTAAATAATTGAAACTGTTAATTCTAAAATATTAATATAGATTATTCATTAAAATCAGATGAGTTCTGAAATTTATACTTTCAAATCTTCAGTTAAAAAGTGGATTTTTTTTTCAGGTCTATTTTTGCTCTGAGAGTTTGATCTCCTATTCTTGTTCCTTTACATTTTCTCCTCCTCTTCAAGTTGCTAAGAACCTTAGATAAACTTCTCAGAGCAAGAGCTGGCATGCAGAACTGTGAGGCCACACAACTATAAATCAGAACACTTTTCTGTGTGTGCACTTGGTGTTAAAGTAACTAAATCGCTGCCTTACTACTCCAGTGACAGAATCAACATTTTAATCAAGGTCAAGAGAATTTGAGCCTCTATCTGTTTCGTCAAAATACTCTCTGGGACACAAAATCTCAGTTTGATAGTTAGAAGAGTAAACTCACTTCCATCTTGAACTTCATACTGACTAACAAAATTCCTGCATATTACCCAGCCCCTTTATTGCATCTCCAGTTGTGATAACAAAACCTTGGAGGCATTCCTTCCAGTGGCCAGGAGAAAAAGTAAATTATTATACAGTAATGGAGTCAAATATTACCACATTGTGAGACCCAGTAGACCACAGCCACTAACATCAATGTGGGTGGCCCTTAGCAGTGCATTAATGCATATTTAAAAAAACCAAGGCAATATTCTACCCTAAAATCTGAAGTAAAGAATGAATAATAAAGATACAGGTATATACAAGAATGTGTAATTATGGCGCATGAAAAGGTAGGAATTAATATGAGGTTCAAGATTGTAACTTCTGGTGGGTGATGGCAGAAGATGAGGAAGTAACTAGTGTAATCTTTGTCTATTGATACTATTGTGTATGAAGGAAAAGTACCAAATATTAAGAGTCTGTGATGGCTACTCTTGTTTGTCAAGTTGACTACATGTGGACATCTAGAATTAATTAAAACCCAGTAGGCTTAGTACTCCTACTACTCCTATGAGGAAAATTTTTTTTCAATTAAATCGTATCAAGTAGCAGGTGCCACTTTTAATTCATAACTTTAGAGGTAGGAATACACACTTTTAAAATATTTTACTTTTTATTTTTTATTCACAATTTATTCATTAGATATCCCGTTTCTCCTCCAGACCTACCCTTCCTCTCTCTACCCCCATTCCCTTCCCCTAACATCATTGCTATCTGCCCATAGCTTGTTAGGTCTCATCAGGACTGCCTGGATCCTCTGCCTCCACGGCCTGGCAAGGCAGTATCGCCAGGTGCAAGCAATCAAAGGGCAGTCAGCTGAGTTCCTGATAGAGGCATCCCCTGCTTCCCTCACTCAAACATCCACATGGAGACTGAGCTGCCACATCTGAGCAGGGGTCTAGGTCCTCCTCATGCATGGTCCTCCATTGGTGCATCAGTCTCTGCAGGACCCCCTTGGCTCAGAGCTTTTAGTTTTGTTGGTCTCCTTATGGTGCTCCTGTCCCTACCATTTTGTTCTATTCCCACCCCTCTCTTCCTCCATAAGGGTCCCTGAGCTATGCCTAAAGTTCAACCCTGAGTTTCATCATCTGCTTTGATCCCCTGTTCAGTGAATCTTTTCAGAGGACCCTCTATAGTAGAGTCCCATCCTGTTTCCTCTTTTCCATCACTTCTGGTGTGTATTCTGTTAGCCATTCTGAATGATAGTTAAGCATCCTTCCTAGGGTCCGCCTTAGTGTTTAGCTTCTTTAGGTCTGTAGATGGCTGTCCTATGTTATACGGCTAATATCCACTTATAAATGAGCATAGACGAAGCCTTGTTTTTCTCTTTCTGGGTTACCTCACTCAGGATGATCTCTTCTAGTTCCAACCATTTGCCTGCAAATTTCATGATTTCCTTGTTTTTAATAGCTGTGTAGTATTTCATTGTATATATGTACCACAATTTCTGTATCCATTCATCTTGGTTGTTTCCAGATTCTGGCTATTACAAATAAAGCTGATATGAACATAGCTGAGGAAATGTCCCTATTGAATGGTGGGGCATCTTTTGGGTACATGCCCAGGAGTGGTGTAGCTGGATCTTGAGGTAGTGCTATTCCCAACTTTCTGAGAAAATGCAGTATTGATTTCCAAAGTGGTTGTACATGTTTGCATTCTCACCAGCAATGAAGGAGGGTTCCCCTTTCTCCACATCCTTTCCAGCATGTGTTGTCACTTGAGTATTTAATGTTAGTCATTCTGATAGTGTTAGATGGAATCTCAGAATTGTTTTGATTTGCACTTCCATGATGACTAAGGATGTTGAATGTTTCTAAGTGTTTCTCTGCCATTTTGTATTCCTTCGTTGAAAATTCTATGCTTAGCTCTGTACCTCATTTTTAATTGGATTATTTGATTTGTTGGTGTCTAATTTCTTGAGTGCTTTATACATTCTGGATATGAGCCCTCTATTGGATGTAAGGTTGATGAAGATCTTTTCCCAGTCTGTAGGCTGTCAAACAGTATGTCCACCTGTAGAAAAATGCAAAAAAAAAAAAATCCTGTATCTTTCACCCTGCACAACTTTAAAGTCCAAATGGATCAAAGATCTCAACATAAAACAAGACACACTAAATCTGTTAGAAGAAAAAGTGGGAAGAGCCTTGAACTCATTTGCACAGGAGACAACTTCCTGAACAGAACAGCAACAGCACAGGCTCTAAGAGCAATAATCAATAAATGGGACCTCATGAAACTGAAAAGCTTCTGTAAAGCAAAGGACACTGTCAACAGAACAAAACAACAGCCTACAGACTGGGAATATACATTTTTTAATCCAAATCTCTCGAGGTGAGAAAACACACCTTTAATCTGGACACACTTTTGGTATTTGCCTATATAAAGGCCTGTTTGCTAGCTCTTGCACTCACTGTCAAGTTTATTCCATCACAGGCATTAGAGCCTACTTCTTCAGAATTCTAGCATATACGAAGATCCCCTGAGACAGCCAGGCTCAGATAGTAAGCAACAACTGGATTTTTAAATTGTATGCCAGTATACAGCCATTGCTAAACTAGCTGAACCACAAGCCTTTATTCTATTCTAATAAATTATATATATATATATACATATTCGTTATATAGTTCTCTTCTGCTATAGAACCCTGACTAATCTGTAATAGAATATTTAACATACTCAGAGCTTTTTCCCTATAAATTTATACAGTAGAGGTTGCCACTGTTCCGTGGTACCTACTGAGAAGAGAACCTGCTTGTGGATGCCTAAGCCTTCCAAGTGTATTCCTTTTCCTTGGCGTTGTTTTATGGGAAATGTAGGGATCACAGAAATATTGGGGTCGTGGTGAGTGTGCAGTGTGTTCTCTGTGTAGGAAACTGCGAGTGTTGTGATCGTGAGAGACAATGATACACTGAAAAATTTGAAAGTGACAAATATGTTTCTTGTTTACACACCCCTCACATCTCTCAAATTCTTAGTTATATATAGGTAAGGAAGCTTTGTTGATATATTCCTCATTGTGACTCACACTGAGATGGTGACAGTAATGCTGTCTGAATTTTAAGAACAGGTCACATTGCCTGGGACAGGAAAAATGCTCACTACCCGATGGGGAGGAAGGTGCAAAGAGGTAGAGACAAGGTTTACAAAGTGGATACAGAATTTCAAGTGGTGTCTTGGGGAAAATACAATCTTCTAGAATATATTGCCAAGGCTGTATTTTTGCTTTGGATGGGTGGAGGTGAGGCTCACAGGTGATTATTGAATCATAAGAAAAAACACAGGAGAAAATCATCCTGAGCTGGTGGCATGGCTCAGGAGTTAAAAGGATATGCTGCCTAGCCTACTGGTCTGATTTCGATCCCAGGGACCCAAAGGTGACTTCTGACCTCCACACACATTGGACACTGTGTGTCTCCCCACACTAAATGGGTGAGAAATTTAAAGAAAAATATAACTAAGACTATTTGCATAATTATAAAATACTGTACCAGATGCCATAAATATTTCATGAACCCTAGATTATTAAATATCTGCCAACAAATATTTTCAGTTAGCAAGTTATGCTGCTATTCTAATGTTTAACTTTTATAGCATTTAAACATGTGTGTGTGTATGTGTGTTGGAATTATGAGTGTGCTTGAGTGCTTGCATGAGTGCATGTGTGTGTGCTACTGGTTATATGTGAAGATCGAAAAACAACTGGTGAGAGTCAGATCTCTCATTCACCATTTATGTCCCTGGGATTAAAATCCCAGTTCTTCAAGCTTAGCAGAAAGTGAGAGCATCTACTGAGACATCCTGCAGCCTTCACTTTTCAGTGAAGAAAATTAAGACACAGAAAGGTGATGAAATCAAATAATGTAGAGGAGGAGCTAGGAAGAATCCAGGGAGCTGTGTGCTAGACTCATGCTTGCAATGCACACATGATTTCCTCATCAGTGAAATAAGGAGAAGTGTCCGGAGGGAAGATGGGAGGGTAAAGGGGCGAAGAGATAATGTGACTCAGATAAGAATGAGGCCAAGGGAGACCTAAGGAGATACATCGTGTGTTCCAGTGACACAGCGAGCACCACAGAGCTAGACAACCTTCTGGTCTGTGTAAGAGTATGTCGTACTTGGAGAATCTCACAGCACCAAGGAATAATGCCCTGTCTGGGCTGCTCAGATACACAGCATCTAAGAAAAGATAGCCCAGGAGCCAGCCAGCCAGGCTTCCCAGGGCCTTTCCCAGCATAGCATTCACTCACGTGGTTCATTGCTGCCCGCACCAGCCTGTACCTTACTATATCGCAGTTGGCCTTTGCTTATCAAAAGTTCAAATTAAGGGAGGTAGAATGTTTATCTTTTTCCTTGTGATGGTCCTGTGCTTTACCTATCAGGAACCGCCAACTAATAAATATTTAATACATATGAGTTGATAGAGTGAAAACTGTAAATCTAGACTATGATTACTGAGGGACTTTACAAGTTGTTGGTAATGGAGGGTAAGAAAGGAGGAGAGAAAATATACCATAAGTTTGGTAAGAAATGAGGTGGACTGAATGAAAGGGGAAAAGTTAAGATTTGACAGGAGGTTGCATAGTTGTTGGAACTGTGTGTGTGTGTGTGTGTGTGTGTGTGTGTGTGTGTGTGTTAGCATACTTTTGATGTAATTGATCTCATGAACACAGCAAACCTTAAAAAGGAAAGCATTTAATGCTTGCTTACAGGTTCAGAGATCTCTGATTGTCATTAGAAATTACCATGCAGGGAGCATGGCGGCATTCAAGAAGACACGGTGGCGGAGAGGAAGCTGGGAGTTTCACACATGGATTTCAGGTAGCAGGAAGAAGAGATACGGGGCCTGGCTTGGGCTTTGGAAGCCTCAAGGCTTACCCTGCAAGTGGCATACTTCCTGCACCAAGGCCACGTCTTCTAATCCTTCCGGAGAAGTGCCACTCACCGATGACTAAGCATTCAAGTATATGAGTCTATGGGGCCATTCGTATCTCAGTCATTACATTCCACTTCCTGGCCCTTATAGGCTTGTAGCCATATCATAATCCAAAAAATGCGTTCAATCCAGCTCTAAAAGTCCCCACTATAACAGTCTCAACACTGTTTAAAAGTCCAAAGTTCAAGGTCTCATCTGAGACTCACATCAATCTCATAATTGTAACCCAACGTAAAATCAAAATAAAAAAGCAGATCACTACTAACATACAATGTCAGAGAATGAACATTACCAGTCCAAAGGAGAAAAAGAGACCATAGTGAGGAAATACTGTGATAAAGCAAGAACTAAACCCAGCAAGGAAAACTCTAAACCCTGAATTTTCATGTCTGATGTCAAAGCATTTTTCAGATATCCAAATCCTTTCACCTTTGCTGCCTGTAACACACCTTTGTCTCTTGGGGTGGCTCCTGCCCAGTCTGGAGCTTTCTTTGCTTACAGCTCGCATTTTCAATATCTTGGGGATGTCAACACAGTCCAGACTTCACCTTCACAGCTTTACACAATGGCCTCTCTGAGCCTCCACATAGGGGCATCCCTGACACATGCCTGATCTCAGCAGCGTTCTTGAGCTGTGGACAGAGATTCCACAACCCCTGTGTTGTATCCTTAACATGAAAGATAGAATCGCAGGGCCAAATCTGGTGGAGCTAGAACTTGGACTCCTCTTTCAAGGACAGTTTCTGTGAGCTTTCTCTTGTAGATCTTTTCCTTTACTGCTTAAGCTTTTCTTTAATTCCCTTTCAGAAGCTGGAGGCTTAGGTTGGAGGTCCCTATAAACACAACTCACTTCATTTTACTTATCACCAGGTTTTTCTTTAAACTTCTTATTTCTTGAGGGCAGGGATTATTTCCAGTTCACTTCTTTTTTTTTAACTTTTATTAATTACACTTTATTCATTTTGTATCCCCCCATAAGCCCCTCCCTCCTCCCCTCCCAGTCCCACCCTCCCCCCAGCCCTTTCTGCATGCATGCCCCTCACCAAGCCCACTGATAGGGGACATCCTCCTCTCCTTCATTCTGATCTTAGTCTATCAGTTCTCATAAG
>REGO01000192.1:750844-767389 GCA_010120015.1 Rhombomys opimus
AATATGGTGGATCACGTTGATGGATTTCCTTATATTGAACCACCCCTGCATACCTGGGATGAAGCCTACTTGGTCATAGTGGATAATATCTTTGATGTGTTCTTGTATTTGGTTTGCGAGTATTTTGTTCAGTATTTTTGCATCAATGTTCATAAGGGAGATTGGCCTGAAATTCTCTTTCTTTGTTGAGTCTTTGTGAGGTTTAGGTACCAAGGTGACTGTGGCTTCAAAGAATGAATTTGGTAATGTTCCTTCTGTTTCTATTTTGTGGAATAGTTTGAAAAGAATTTCCAGTTCACTTCTTAATGCTCCTTTTCTCCTCAAAGTGTACATTTTGTGTTTTTTATTGCTCAGCTTTATTCCTTTTATGATAGATCTGATCATATTATTGATCACATAAGCCACGTGTAAGTGTGGTCACTAATAAACAGGCAACATGGTTAATACTCAATTTTCTTGAAATCTCTGGTTGGGCAGTTAATCCAAAACTCCTCCATTTATCCTCAGATAGATTTCTCAGACTAAGGCAAGGAGCAGCCACATTCTCCATCAAAATATCTCCGGAATGGTCTCAGCCTCTTACCAATATTCCCCTAAAGTTCCCATCAGCCTCGGCTTCCATGCCCCTACTAGAATGGCGCATTAAGCTCCACTTGAAGCATTTGGAACCCCAAAACCCACACCTAATGTCACACATCCTCCATCATTGCCACACCTCTTGATTTTTTAAAGTAATACCATGCCCTGATGACTAAGCATTCAAAGATATAAGCCTAAGGAGGCCATTCTAATTGAAATCACCACAGTCTCTCTGGGCCTGTCTCTGTCTATGTGTCTCTCTGTATATATAAGTGCAATTGTGGAATATAAAATTATTTACTTTTGGAGGGGTTCCAAGCATATATTTATTTCAGAAAAAGATACATTGATTGCAAATTTTATGTAAATTTTATTAAGCGTTTTGCAGAGACAAGACATGAATGATTTTCTCAACTGAGAAACTTATATGAGAGATCAAATTGAGAAAGCCAAGAGCAAAAATTCAAATATAGCAGTCAATTTCTTTAATTCTCCACTTTTTGGTACAGTTAAGAAAGTTGATTTAATGTATTTAAGTGTTCACAAAAAGAGAAAACACTAACAAGAAAATATGAAAGGAAAATAGTTGTTAGCCAAAACAAACAAAACAAACAAAAACCCTAATATAATTCCTTGTTTTCTAAGCAAGCAATTAGGAAATCTATCTATAAATTCAAAATCACTAATATCATAAGAGTAATCCAACTTCATAAGCCTAGTAAAGTATAGAGTGCACACTATGCAATGAAAGTTACAGTTGAAAACATTAAGAAAAAGTCTTTGTTACAAAACCAGAAAACATAGCATTACTCACTATTAGGCCTCAAGCATAAATTAGACACCGAGCTATGTAAGTCACTAAATTATCAAGGGTCTAATTTGCCCATAATTGGCCAAAAAGTTTAAAGATGCATCACCATTTATTTATGAACAAAAATCAAATGTTGAAAAAAGGGAGCATCAAATAAATATTAAAAAGAAAAAAGAGAAAGAACTATCATGTAGTTTTTTCCCTTTTTAAAAAATTTATTTATTTATTTATTTATTTATTGCACTTCAGTCACTTTGTATCCCCCCATAAGCCCCTCCCTCCTCCTCTCCCAGTCCCACCCTCCCTCCCCCTTCTTCAAGCATGCCCCTCCCTAAGTCCACTGATAAGGGAGGTCCCCCTCTCCTTCCTTCTAATCTTAGTCTATCAGATCACATCAGGAATGGCTGCATTGTCATATTCTGTGGCCTGGTAAGGCTGCTCCTCCCTCAGGGGGAAGTGATCAAAGAGCAGGCAAATCAGATTGTGTCAGAGGCAGTCCCTCTTCCCATTACTATGTAACCCATTTGGACACTAAACTGCCATGGGCTACATCTGTGCAGGGGTTCTAGGTTATCTCCATGCCTGGTACTTGGTTGGAGTATGAGTCTCTAGGAAGACCCCTGTGTTCAAATTTTCTGGTTCTGTTGCTCTCCTTGTGGGGTTCCTGTCCCGTCCAGATCTTACTATTTCCCACTTCTTACATAAGATTCCATGCACTCTGCCCAACAGTTGGCCATAATTCTAAGTGTCTACTTTGATAGTCTGCAGGGCAGAGGCTTTCAGAGGCCCTCTGTGGCAGGTTCCTAGGTTGTTTCCTGTTTTCTTCTGATGTCCATCCTCTTTGCCTTTCAGGATGAGGATTGACCGTTTTAGTCAGGGTCCTCTCTCTTGATTAGTTTCTTTAGATGTACAGTTTTAGTGGGTTTATCCTATGTTACATGTCTATATGAGTGAGTATATTCCATGTGTCTTTCTGCTTCTGGGACATCTCACTCAGGATGATCCTTTCCAGTTCCCACAATTTACCTGAAAATTTCATGATTTCCGTATTTTTCATTGCAGAGTAATACTCCATTGTGTAGATGTACCACAATTTCTGCATCCATTCTTCAGTTGAGGGGCATTCTGGGCTGTTTCTAGCTCCTAATAAGGCTGCTACAAACACGGTTAAGCAAATGACTTTATTGTGTACTTGAGCCTCTTTTGGATATATGCCTAGGAGTGGTCTCGCTGGATCTTGAGGAAACACTATTCCTAATTGTCTGAGAAAGTACCAGATTGATTTCCAGAGTGGTTGTATAAGTTTACATTTCTACCAGCAATGGAGGAGGGCTCCCCTTTCTCCACAACCTCTCCAACATGTGTTGTCACTTGAGTTTTTCATCTTGGCCATTCTGATGGGTGTAAGGTGAAATCTCAGGGTCATTTTGATTTGCATTTCCCTGATGGCTAATGACGTTGAGCATTTCTTTAAATGTTTCTCTGCCACTCGTTATTCCTCTACAGAGAATTCTATGTTTAGTTCTGTTCCCCATTTTTTAATGGGATTACTTGGTTTGCTGCTTTTCAGCTTCTTTAGTTCTTTATATATACTGGATATTAGCCCTCTGTCAGATAAAGGGTTGGTGAAGATTCTTTCCCAATTTGTAGGCAGTCGTTTTATTTTGATGACGGTGTCTTTTGCTTTACAGAAGCTTTTCAGTTTCATGAGGTCCCATTTATTGATTGTTGCTCTTAGAGCCTGTGCTATTTGTGTTCTGTTCAGGAAGTTGTCTCTTGTGCCAATGAGTTCAAGGGTCTTCCCCACTTTTTCTTCTAACTGATTTAATGTGTCTGGTTTTATGTTGAGGTCTTTGATCCACTTGGACTTCAGTTTTGTGCAGGGTAATAAGTATGATCTATTTGCATTTTTCTTCGTGTAGACATCAAATTAGACCAGCACCATTTGTTGAATATTTTTATCTTTTTTCCATTGTATGGTTTTGGCATCTTTGTCGAGTTCAGGTGTCCATAAGTGTGTGGGTTTATTTCTGGGTCTTCTGTTCGGTTCCATTGATCCACCATTCTGTTTCTATGCCAGTATCATGCAGTTTTTATAACTGTTGCTCTATAGTACAGCTTAAGATCAGGGATGGAGATACCTCCAGAAGATCTTTTATTGTAGAGGATTGTTTTAGCAATTCTGGGTTTCTTGTTATTCCATATGAAGTTGAGAATTTTTCTTTCCAGGTCTGTAAAGAATTGTGTTGGTAATTTGATGGGAATTGCATTGAATCGGTAGATTGCTTTAAGTAAGATGGCCATTTTTACTATGTTAATCCTGCCAAGCCATGAGCATTGGAGATCTTTCCATGTAGTCCTTTTTTAATAATTAATATGACACTAGAATTTTTTATCTAACAAACAACAAAAACAAAACAACACAACAACCAAGCAAACTGTACCTTTTCCCAGAGGCCCGAGATAGCTGTGGGGATCTGGAACACACAGGCCTGATTCTCCTTTTCTTGGACATGAAACTTCTTCAAATGTCATGTGTCTGTCCTCATCTTCCTGTCCTCATCTATGGAACAGCTTGCTCCATTCTGAGCAAAGGTCTCAGGGCAACTTTCATCTCAGAAATCAAAGTTGTGAAAATGAAATACTGTTACTTATGAACAGTTCAGCAGTCTGAAACTACATGTGCAAAATAGAAATAAAAATTGGAAGACTGCATCTCTGGAAAACACGAGTTCAACCTTTGGTGGAAAAGAAAGACAGAAAGACAGTCAGCTAGCATCATAATCTGAAAAGTTTCCTCATTTGAAGTAGTGAGGCAGGCACACTTGCCTCTCAAGCCCGAGTTTGAGATGATATAACTTTTTTTTTCATCACATAAAATAGTTTCTGGGAAAAAAAATACACACTTGCTCCACAGCCCTCATGGTTATCCTTGAAGCACAATAGGAGGGCCGTCAAGCCACTCAGAAAAATACATTCAAGTGAACTGAATGACTTTAAAGGAAACCAGAAAATGACCTCCAGAGAAGTAATCTTCATAGAGATATTTATATTTTAATATTGCTGAAATTTTTGCTGCTTATCAAAGCTGAAACGTAAAAGGGCTGGCTGGGGCTCGGTCTCTCTCTCTGGGGAGAGTCTTCCTCCACAAACACTTGGTTTTTCATACATTTTGACTCGGGGCAAGTTCCTTTATGGCTGTTTTATTGGTTTTCTTCCTCCTGAGCCTGAGCTTAATGCTTTGTGAATGGTGATGGCAGCCTGGCCCTGTCCTGGAGAGGCTTCTGTTCTACTTGAGTCACTTCAAGCTCTTTCCCAGCAACCGAGACACAGACTTTACTGCACAACTGAACAGACAAACCAGACATACGCAGAAAATAAACCCTGTAAAGAACAGCCAATGGAAATCATTGACTATTTTGAATATAACACAAAATTAAAATTGCTCACCTAGCAGTATTCCTTTCTAGTTATTACATAGTTATTACATAGCAGTATATAATCTAGGGATGAGACTGTATCTGGGCATCACAAACAGGGGAAAATATGCCCAGGATAGCACGGTAAATAATCCTGGAAACGCCCTTACACAACTATCGAGGACAACCGACTAAGTAGCACCCTGACCACCTCGATTTCCTGCTGTGGTGTTTGCACGCTGTAGGTTCCTGAGCAATACAGTTGAATAGTATTACTAGAGCTTTTTTAATGAAGCATGTGAGCGATACAGCAGAGGAACTAAATATTCCGACCGTGCACTGAATGCTTCCCCGGTAGAAGAAGCTGTGCTGATAATTTAGCTTACATTGTCTCGCTACCGGTTCCTTCCTATGAACTAAATGTACGAATTGTCCATTTTACATCTAGGAAAAACAGTTTCAGGAAACTGAAGTGACTTAACTAAGATAAAGACGTTCTGGGGATAGACACTAAATTGTCTGACCCTGTAGTGTATTTACACAGTCTGCCCCTACAGCCTGAGAGGGACACTCACAGGGGACGCTTGAAGGCTGTTATGAACTAATGTGTTCACAGCTAACAGGTTGTGCTCAGTATGTCACCCATGGCGCAAATCCCTGACTCTTGCTTTGGAAATTTAATAGTTATATTGTTCATAAAATTTAGAATTTCAGTCTTTTTTTTATCTCTCTCTGCTTCCCTGTCTCTGTCTCTGTGTAAGTTTGTCTCTCTGAAATAAACACACACATACACACACACACACACACACACACACACACACTGATTTTCAGTTTCTTTACATTACCCATTTGCATAGTGGTTTGAAAGTGAAAGCCTGCCTTCTGTGTCTGCTTTCAAGGTGAGATACACAACTTGGGGAAATCAATGAAAAAAATAAAACCTTGCAAATACTTTTCATTAAAAAATATGCTCTTTTCGGAAAAGAATTACCCAAATTATTTTAAATATGAGGCATTTATATTTCATTATTTTAATCTGACTTTTGTACTTTTGTTTTATTTAGGATTAAACCAGGCCAGCCTTGGATAGAGCCATCAGGCTGTAAGATGAATGCGAATGACCCTGTGGTTTCCAAGTCTCTGCTGAAATGAGTACTGAGTGCTGGCTTCCGCCTGATGTGTCGTTGTAGCCACTGATGGAGATGAAGCGATATTTCCATCCAATTCAGAGCTGCTTATGAGTTCATCAGCTTGTTTAATTTCTTTCTTCATCCCTTCTTTCCTGTTTCCTTCTATCTACTTTTGGCCTTACAGAAATCATGCTTATAGTCAAGAGCAGAACTATGCGGTTATGAATGGCATGTAAATGGCATGTAATCATGTAAAGTAGGAAATGTTCTTTATATTGAGTCTTCTGGGCTTGAAAAAATGTCATTAATCGTGGTCTTGTAAAAGTTACCCAAAATTTTTAAAAATGTCATCTCTCCTACTTTTCCCCACACAAAAATCTAAACTCCGTTTCCACTACTGTATTCAGCAGGTAACAACTAAGAACTCTGGAAATCATTGCGTTATCTTTGTAATGGGCCAATTAGAGAAGGTGTCTTCTCCAGATTACAAAGATATGTCTGAGGGAGCCACTACTTTGTTAAAGCTGTTTTGTGGACATCTTCATAATTAATGGAAAAATCATTAGGAATTCAGTCTTTATTAACCCCTATAGCTGCAGGGGCCCATTTCATCTTAATTGCATTCATTTGGCACTGGCAGTATTATAGGGCATAATCACTAATAAATGATCTTTTAATTTGTACCAATCAGCGAAGCTTGCTTTCATGCCAATATTCCTGTTTCTTTGATGTTGACCTGTCTTGATTTTTGATCATTTGGGCTTAAGATGATTTACTGGAAAATCAATATCAATACCAGAACTGCTTGTATTCATATGTCTGTGGTTAGGTTCTATTTTGATTGAAATAAGTAGTACGTGATTACCCGTTCAGACGAGGGGGGCATAGTCAAGTTGGGAACTCTGGTACTGTATTCGCACTCAAAGGAAAATAATTAGAAACTGTAGGAAACTGGGGATGCCGGCGTGCAGGAGTGGTAACACTTCAGATGCCACTAATTAAGCAACTTTGTCCGCCATTTCCTAAAGGCCTTCAGCAATAGCATAATATGCTATTACCCATTAGCAAGGCCAATGGGGGCTTTGCTTACCCTTGTTAATGGGAAACCCCGAGACAGTTTCTCTCATTATCCCCCTGTCAGCACTGTCTCTGCAGTGTAAAGTGGTCGCCATTGTTCTGTGGGTCAGCTAACCAGAAACCAAGCTAGTGTAAAGAAACATTCTGCAGCTAATTGAAAAGGACTGAAAAATCCCCTTATCATCCGGTCACCTCTCTTTATTTGTACAACAATGGCACATATATGGACTTGTGGGGAAAAGAAAAGTTCAGGCGATGACATTGAAGTTTTCCTGACTAATACAACTACAAAGGAGTCTTTGAAGATAATTCTAGGAAAAAAAAATCTACTCTTTTTTTTTTTTTTTTTTCAAGATGATGACAGCAAGGCATAAGTCAGTGTGCAATATTGCAGTTGGTGTTCCGAAGAGCACTTCTGTGATGTGATTCCCCTCACAGGAAGAGCTACAGTATATTCCTGTGGAACTGCTGACCTCATTATCCTAATGAGCAAATGTCATGAAACTTGGACAATCACAAGGAAAAGAAAAGTAACCATGTGCCATGTTCTAGGCAGGTTTTCTTGAACTCTTGAACACACTTAAGTAAAAAGTACATCTCACTTAAAGTAAATCAAAACCTGGAAATACAAATTATTAGAGCTGATGCAGATTTTCATATCACAAAAAATGTTTTTTAAAAAGTATTGTGATGATTTGTGTGTTTAAAAGATTCTGAGATATAGTCACAATATAAACTCCAAATTAAATAATAGAGAAAAAGGAAACTTTGCACAAAATTTTTTAATCACAAATGAATAATATTTCTATATGTAGAGGTTTTTTGTTTTGTTGTTTTAGTTTTGTTGTTGTTGTTGTTTGTTTTGTTATGGTCTGCAGGAAGATGTATTATATTCCTCTTTGCACAGGGCCCTGAGAATTGAGCTGCTATTGTTCATCCAGTATTTTCTTTTTTTATTTTTATTAATTATACTTCATTCACTTTGTATTCCCCCATAAGGCCCTCCCTTCTCCCTTCCTGATCCCACCCTCCCTCCCCCTTCTTCATGCATGCCCCTCCCCAAGTCCACTGATAGGGGAGGTCCTCTTCTCCTTCCTTCTGATCTTAGTCTATCAGATCACATCAGGAGTGGCTGCATTGTCATATTCTGTGGCCTGGTAAGGCTGCTCCCCCCTCAGGGGGAGGTGATCAAAGAGCAGGCCAATCAGCTTATGTCAGACACAGTTCCTCTTCCCATTACTATGTAACCCATTTGGACACTGAACTGCCATGGGCTACATCTGTGCAGGGGTTCTAGGTTATCTCCATGAATAGTCCTTGGTTGGAGTATGAGTCTCTGGGAAGTTCCCTGTGTTCAAATTTTCTAGTTCTGTTCTTCTCCTTGTGTGGTTCCCGTCCTCTCCAGCTCTTACTATTTCCCACTTCTTACATAAGATTCCATGCACTCTGCCCAACAGTTGGCCATAAGTCTCAGCATCTGCTTTGATAGTCTGCAGGGCAGAGGCTTTCAGAGGCCCTCTGTGGCAGGTTCCTACATTGTTTCCTGTTTTCTTCTTTTTCTGATGTCCATCTTCTTTGCCTTTCAGGATGGGGATTGAACGTTTTAGTCAGGGTCCTCTCTCTTGATAAGGACATTTGTTCAACCATGTTTGTATCAGCTTTATTTATAATAGCCAGAAGCTGGAAACATCCCAGATGCCCCTCAACTGAAGAATGGATGCAGAAATTGTGGTACACAATGGAGTATTACTCAGCAATGAAAAATAAGGAAATCATGACATTTGCAGGTAAATGATGGGTCCTAGAAAGGATCATCCTGAATGAGCTGTCCCAGAAGTAGTATTTTCTTAAATCACCATTTATTGTCAATTTTTTTTTTATTTTCAGGCAGAGTGTAAAGCACTGAAGATACAGAACAAATGGGATATGACACTTGACCTTGAGAAATTTGCAGTGTAGTATGTAATGTGTGAACTTAAAGTTACTGTTATGTTAGAGCATAGTTACAGGAGCACAGTAAACACAGCGATCTCTGTGTAGTCCAGGGGTCAACAGAGGGGGTGGAAATGACAAAGAGGAGTAATAGATGTTGCTTGAGCCCAGGTAGAGCAGTCAGATGTAGGATGAGGATGGTCTAGCTAAAGGTCATAGCAATGAGCCCAACCTCTGCCACAGTTGCTCTGGCATCAATACTCAGTAGGTCCAAATGTAGTTGAGAAAGTTGGTAGCATTGTCATAAGGAGTTGAGGAAACAATGGAAATGACTACAGTACTATGGAAGGAGCAATGTAGTTGTTTAGTAAGAACAGATGGGAAGGAAATATGCCAGATTGGATGAAACAGATTAGGAAGGTATCTATGAAGTCTAAAGATGTTTACAGCACAGAAAAGGAGTTGACCAGATAGGGATTGCCAGTTAGAAAGCCAGATCCTTCTTGATGTTCAAAGCACAGGTAATGTAATGTAAGCTTGATTTGAAGATTTCAAGGCACTTAGGCCATCTAAGCTGGTTAGATTCTTTGTGGCGTAAAGTTCTGGATATTAGGCCTTTTCGTCTAAAGCCTAAAATTATTGGTTGAATAGCTTTTCTGCTTTGTGGCAAATGGGGAAACAATTATTTAAACCATTAATTCTAAAACGTTGTCTATTTTCAAGAGGTTTCCATAGATACCTGCTCTCCATTAATTACAAAATGGTGAGGGCATAGAAGTGTAAGTTTTGAAAAGAGCGAGTTAAACACAAGTTGTAGGCATCTATGTTTCTGCTGGAATGCTTTCTTGGTGTCTTCAGTCAATTCATGGCAACTGAGAATATCTAAAAGACCCCAAAGACTAGATAAATGTTAACACGTATCAATTTCCTTGAGAGTTAGTAGAAAATTCTGCACTGTGTTTTTATGAAATGATGACATCTTTTGATATGAATGCTGGCTGCTGGAGTCCGGATGTTTGTCTCTCACCAAGATCTTATCTTATGGGGCACTCTGGGGCAGTGATACAGATAAATTTCTTATGAATGGGATTACTGAAGTTGCAGAATGGCTCAGTGAGTAAAGGTGCTCTTGGCACCTCATAATGCAGGAAAACCTAATGAACTGAGTTCTGTCCCCAGAAGCCAGAAAAAGGTAGAAAGAAAGAACTACTTCCACACAGTTGTCCTTTGATAGACACATGTATGCTGACATACATGCAACATACTTCCACAAACAATAAGAGCAAATGCATTTAAAACACAATAATGTACCACAATTTCTGTATCCATTCCTCAGTTGAGGGACATCTGGGTTGTTTCCAGATGTCTATTAAAATATTAAAATTATTAAAAATAAAGCTGCTTAAAACATGACTGAGCAAATGTCCTTTTTGTATACTTGAGCAAATTTTGTGTATATGCCTAGGAGTGGTATAGCTGGATCTGAGGAAGCACTATTCCTAATTGTCTGAGAAAGTGCCAGATTGATTTCCAAAGTGGTTGCACAAGTTTGCATTCCCACCAGCAACGAAGGAGGATTCCCATTTCTCCACATCCTCTCCAGCATGTGTTGTCTCTTCAGTTTTTGATCTTAGCCATTCTGATGGGTGTAAGGTGAATACTACTCAGCAATTAACAAAAAGGAAATCATGGAACTTGTGGGCAAATAATGGGATGTAGAAAAGATCATGCTGAGTGAGGAGTCTCTGAAGCAGAAAGACACACATGGTATATACTCACTTACAAGTGGTTATTAGACATACAGTGTAGGAGCAACACACTAAAATCTGTATACCTAAGCTAAGCGAGAAGGAGGTCCCTGGGTAAGGTGATCAATCCTCACTCAGAAGGACAAATGGGATGGACATTGGAAGAAGGAGAAAACATGGAACAGGACAGGAGCCTACCACAAAGGGTCTCTGAAAGACTAGACCCAGCAGGGTATCAAAGGAGATGCTGAGACTCACAGCCAAACTTTGGGCAGAGTGCAGGGAATCTTATGAAAGAAAGACCTGGAGGTGACAAGAGCTCCACAAGGGGAGCAACAGAACCAAAAAATCGGGGCCAGTGGTCTTTTCTGAGACTGATACTACAACCATGGTCCATGCATGGAGATAACCTAGAACCTCTGCACAGATGTAGCTCATAGCAGCTCAGTGTCCAAGTAGGTTCCCTAGTAAATGACTCTGACATGAACTCAGTGGCTGACTCTTTGATCACTTCTCCATGAGGGAGAGCAGCCTTGGCAGGCCACAGAGGAAAACGATACAACCACTCCTGATAAGCTAGGATAAGAGGGAAGGGGAGAAGGACCTCCAAGTGAAATTGAAGAAGGGCATGGGAGGAGATGATGGAGAGAGGGAGAGGTTGAGAGGGGATGAGGGAAGGGGCTACAGCTGTGATACAAAGTGAATAAACTGTAATTTATAAAAAAATTAAAAAAAACAATGAAGAAATAAAATTGGGATATAAAGTAAATGCATAGATAAATTTAAAACTTAAAAATAAACCACAATAATGAGGATTATTGACTTTACAAAAGAGGCCTCCTGAAGTTGTTCTGTGCCTTTTACACGTCAAAGCACAGGAAGGTGCCACATATGATCAGGAAACCCTCACCAGTCATGAAATGTAGCAGCACCTTGATTTTTAATTTCTCAGCATTGTCAGAATACATTTCTCTTGTTTAAATGTTACTTGAGCTTTGGAATTTTGTTTTAGAAACCAACAGAAATTTTAATTTGAGTTATCAGAGTAAGCTCATTAAAATCATTGCATTACCTTGATCACTTTTACTCATCTACTGACTTAATTTTATGTGGTCCATGGGCTCTGCATTGAATAAAATTCTGATATACGTTGAGTAAGGAAATGTGAGCTGCTTTAGGTGTCTGGTAGTAGGTGACAGAGACTGATATACATATGATGTGACAATGTGCAATGTTTAGTGATGACATGTTCTCTCTGAGAATACACATTTGTGCAGCTATGGTCATTCCAAATCTACACAAAATTTGTGGTCCTATAGTTTTCCTTTGAATTGTTTTCCACACTTTCACTCTTGCCAGAAGAGGTGATATTTATGTCTGTTCTAAATTTGCTTTTTATAAAGGTACACATGTCATCCTGGTCCTCTCTTCTTGAGACACTGAACATAGTAACTCATGTTGAAATTAATTATTCTATTAGGAATGGGAAGGGAATAGGGGATTTAGGAGAGAATATTGTGAGTGACTGATAAAACTAAGGGACGTGAGAGTAGTATGAAAACCTAACACAACACAAACTTCCTAAAATATATACATGTATGAAAACTATCTAAATGAAATTACCAATTAATGGGAAAGATAGAGTTCCACCTGGCCATATCTTGTCACCAAAGTATAATTGTGTTGCTGGCCAAAGGCATCCCATGAAAATTCCCAAGCAACTTAGGCTGTTGCCAATCTATAGGTTGCTGCCTTCAAACTGACAGCAAGACCACATGGCTAAAGAAAACTCATGGAATATGGGGAGTTGTAGCTAGTGCCTACAGACAGCCTTCTGCCTTCAGCTCTACTATCTTGTGTACAGGAAGATACACTCTCCATATTGCCAAAAGACAATAGTAAACACCCAGCCAGCCACAATCCCTTTATCCTCACTGCTGTTCTCTCTGTAAGAGATGCTAGTACAATGGTGGCACAGAGCTTGTGAGATTAACCACCAAATATTTAAGCCACACTCCACAAAATGGAACCCACACCTGACATTAACTTGGTGACCAAGAATGAGATAGCCCAAGGAGTAAAACCAAATAGTACTGATCTTAAAAAAGAAAGAAAGAAAAAAAAAGGAAAAGAAAAGAAAAGAAAAGAAAAGAAAAGAAAAGAAAGAAAAGAAGAAAGATGTAGTGATAAAATGACTCCTAATGATATTCTGCTATACCCAGAGTTCAGACATTTTGGATGAAGTTTCTTTCTGCAGCAGATGGAAACAAATACACAGACCAGATATTACAAAGTCTGAGAAACTTTGGAAGAGTGAGTCCTCAAATACCTCCCCTCAGAGCCTAGGGAATCCCACAGAAGTCGAAACAGAAAAAGAGCATAAGAGGCCAGAGGGTATGGGGCTTACCAAGAAAGCAAGGCCCTGTAAATCAACATGAGCAAAGCTCAGATAAACTCGCAGAGACTGAGCCAGCAAGCACAGGGGCCTCAGACCTTCACCAGGTCCTCTGTGTCACACCTTCCATTTCAGTGGATTTATGGACTTACTAAGTGTGTGAATGAGTGGGAGCTGGTCTGTGAGTCTTGTGCCTTCTCTTGGGTTCTTTTCCTTCTGTTGGTATGTCTTGTAATGTGGAAGTTGTTTTTTCAGTCTTTATATTTTATATTGACATATTTAAAAATTAATGAATGCCTAGTTGTTAGCGGAATAGTTAACACCTAAACTGTTATTTATACCAGCTGGTAGAAGGGAAATCAGTTTTTTCCAATGGAGTGAACTTGAGCATATCAACCACACCATGGAAGGCCTCATGTTCAGGAGTATTAAGGCAACATGTAAAGAAATCCATAAATTTTTAGGTTTTGTTGTTAATGTTTTTTTTATTTTGCTGTGTGTGTTTATTTGATTGCAGTTTGCTGTCATATTTATTTATATTTTTCTTTAATTTGAGGACTTCTTTTAGTAAACATCAATTTTCTGTGACCCAGTTTTTCTGCTGACTCCATTTCTTCAACCTTTCCTCATTTTGAAGTTCAGAAATAACCTGCCTGACTTTTTTTTTTTTTAAATCTGGAATGGTCTCCAAAGATCCCCGTCTACTCAGGGTTTTATATTCTGAGGCATATACTCCAATTATCTAGATACGTTTGTCTTTGACATCACTTTGGAAATGTTAATGGAAAAGTCATTCTGTATTTTTGAAACTGTATACTTCTAAAATGTATTTTGAATATCTTAAATTTTTAGCAACAAAATCAAGACATTGTTATATTTAAGTTATGCTTTTAAGTAGTTTTAAATGTTTGGTTAAAAATTGTGCTGTTAATTGAGATTCATTATTGCCTTGGATTTATCAAGTTATAGTCTAAAGTACTTTGAAAATATGGTCCGAATTGAGCAATGAAGTTCTTGTTTATTATTTTTGCTCTAAAACTTATGTTGTGATGACTATGCATGACAAAAATTAGTACACCAAGAATTCCAGTTTCCATATCCCTTTAACAAAATCATATTTGTAATACTACTAATATTGAAAACAAAATGTCCATAACAGTTCAGGTAATCTAGCGGTTAGAGTTCACCAATTAAGAAAAAGTATACTCACTAACAAACCTAGTAATCCAATTAAAAATGGGGTACAGAGGTAAACATAATTCTCTGTAAAGGAATATCAAATGGCAGAGAAACACTTAAAGAAATGTTCAACATCCTTAGCCATCAGGGAAATGCAAATCAAAACAACCTTGAGATTTCACCTTACACCCATCAGAATGGCTAAGATGAATAACTCAAGTGACAACACATGCTGGAGAGGATGTGGAGAAAGGGGAACCCTCCTCCATTGCTGGTGGGAATGTTACCTTGTGTAAACACTTTGGAAATCAATCTGATGCTTTCTCAGATATTTAGGAATAGTGCTACCTCAAGATCCAGCTATACCAAGCCTGGTCATATATCTGAACGACGTTCACCCATACAAGGACATTTGTTCAACCATGTTCATAGTAGCTTTGTTGGTAATAACCAGAATCTGGAAACAACCTAGATGTCCCTCAATGGAGGAATGGATACAGAAATTGTGGTACATTTACACAATGTAATATTACTCAGCAAATAAAAACAGGAAAATCATGAAATTTGTAGGCAACTGGATAGAACAGGAAAAGATCATCCCAGAAACAGAAACACATTGTATGTTTGCTTATTAGTGGATATTAGATATATAATATAGGATAAACATACTAAAATCTGTAGTACTAAAGCTAAAGAACAAGGACCCTAGGGAAGAGGCTGAAACCTTTTTCCTAATGGTAAACAGGATAGACATTGAAAGTAGGAGAAAACAGGGGAAAGGATAGGAGCTTTCCACAGGGGCCCCTGAAAGACTCTACCCATTAGAATATCAAAGGAGATACTGATATTCATAGGCAACTTTGGGAAGAGTGCAGGGAATCTTATGAAAGAAAGGGGGGATAGAAAGACCTGGAGAAGATGGGAGCTCCATAAGGAGAGCAACAGAACCAAGAAATCTGGGCCCAGCGGTGCATGCAGAGACCAATACTCCAACCAAGGATCATGAATAGAAAGGACCTAGACTCCTTGCTCAGAGGAAGCCCATAGGCTGTTCAGTTTCCCAGTGGAAATCCCTAGTTAGGGGTACGGGGGCTGTCTCTGACATGAATTCAGTGGCCGGCTCTTTGATCATCTAATGCCTTCCTCTGACCTCCATTGGTACAAGGTACACATGCAGTGCCCATAAATGCAAACAGGCAAATATGCACACACATGAAAATAATTTTAACTAATCAGAAAAATCACTTACCTCTATAAACACATACGTACATATGTCTATATGTATATATATGATTATAAAACTGTGTATGATCTACTTAGAATGTGAAAACTCTTATACACTATATAGAACCATTGAACCCCAGTAAACAATAGAGAAAATAACATTAAAAGAGAAATACAGTCATAAATTTGGGGTTAAAGGGATATTTATATAAGTGTACACCTAGTAATTCTGACCTGTCATTTTTCATGTAGAATGAAAATACATTATCTTTTTTCATACATTTTATTTATACAAGTTTTGTTTTGGTACATTTTTTTAGTAATCATTCAAGCTCTCAAAACACAGTTACAGGAATCTATGACTGTCAGTCATTTTTGAGAATGAGACAGAGTACCAGTCACTGGAAGCAATGCAAAACCACCTCATCTTCTTGCACAGAGCTGCTCATTTAATTGCTTATTTGCCCTCTGCTTGGCCACTGGAAAAAATAACCTTTCTCGGACATTCTCTGAAAAAAAAAAAGAAAGAAAGAAAGAAAAATTGTGAGTTGATCTTTCTTTCATGACCTGGGCATGCCATCCTAATATGAGAAGTAGCAATAAATTGAAGTCAGATACTTATTGGAATGAAACTCCCATTTTAAGAAGAAATTCAGATCTATTTAGCTTGACCTTGGAACTTGAATTAAATCTATAGACACTCAACTTTCTCCAGGGAAGTGTAAGTTTTATATGAATCTGAGTGTATTTAGCTAGTGTGGTTCTGATCTATGTACCAAGTTGGTTAATTTTTCATTTAAAGGACAAAGTGTTTCACTAGAGCTAATTTAACTGACTTAATTTGTGATAGTCACATACCAGTTTAGATCCTAAGCCAGGAGAGGCTTTCTAAAGAACCATTAAGATGCAAAGACGCATGACCAAACCTTTGGCAGAGTATAGGGAATCATAAGAAAGAAGGGGAGTTAGTCTGATGGGGAAAGGATAGGAGCTCCACAAAGACCAAATATATCTGGGCACAGGGTCTTTTCTGAAACTGACATTCAACCAA
>REGO01000192.1:767598-792681 GCA_010120015.1 Rhombomys opimus
AAAAAAAAAAGATGCCATTAACAAAACCTAATATGTTCACTGATGGAGGTTTGACGGCGGCCACAGCTGCCGGTGGCTGGGGACCTCTGACACGCTCGTTTTCCTCTGCTACCAACTGTGTGAAGCAACAGGCACCCCTGATGCACTCTCCGAATTATTATAATAATTTCCTCTTCCATCTCTCGTAGAGGAGGAGACTGATAGTTAATGAGTTAAGCACCATGAAGTCCATAAAAAGATCCGTTAAGGCAGTATGGTAGGAGTTTCTTGGTATAGAAATATTAGTTTTTATATTAATATAAAAGGGAATATCAGTTATGATGCTTATCACAGTCCAAAAGATGTGGATAAATTGCCTTGATTTGTAATCATCTGAGACTATCTAAGGATTGTAGGACTGCTAAATCAACAAAACAGAAATTATCCAGTATTTCTGGTAGAATGCTCTTGTCCTTTAACTGTTCAGAGCTTAACAGCTGTCAGAAACCTTAATTAACATCACTTTTCTTATAATGATGTTTTTAATTCAATAATTATTTAAGTTTTTATAAGTTTTAAAGTATTTGGGGGGATTTTTCCTTTTTCCTTTTAGCTTATATAGAATATGTAACTTCTTGTTTTGTGTTTCATGTTCAACCAGACTACTGGAACATTCAATAGATTGTCAGCTATACACAAGTAGTAAGAGAGCTTAAATTTAACCAGTTTAAACTCAGTTAAAGACCCTTCATGTCTTCCTCACACCCTCAAATCTCTTTTTAAAGAAAACTGTGTATTGTACTAAACAGAAAACAAATAACTTTTTGTCCTATTGATCTTTACAGATTTACAATTACTATTATTAATTTGTTACATTGACATTGGTGCTTGGGATTGGAAATGTTAAAGATTTTAAATTATTTCAGATTTTGGAATGATTGTCTGTAGATGAAATAGACAAGTTAGTGATGATACTGAAGTCTAATTTGAAATTCATTTATGTTTTATGTTTTATATAAACCTCGGACACAAACCTGTGTTTCTAATATTATTCATAGCCTTTATACAATTTTTAGCATTTTAACTGGCATTACTTTATTATTACTATATTAGCTATACATAGTAACTATTAACTATATTGACCATAATCCACCATATAAAATCTAACTTAGGCTCTTCTAACTATACATTAATGTTAGCATTCAAAAAGTTTAAGGATTTTAAGCATTTTGGATTTCAAATTTTTGAATCAGGTATGCTCAACCTAAAGATGTAATGTTGATAAATTAAATTCAAAAAAATGAATTATAATTATGCTACCAGTAAATACTATAATGATGTCTTTCAGTATAGATTTGCTGCCTTGAGAATAACTAAGTATATACATACAGTGGAAAAAAAGGATCTTCTAAGAGGAGATGGCTAGTCCTAGAACAGACCTGAAAGAAGACAATACTTCAACATTTAAAGATTGATATAGTACTCTCTAATCATTATCAAGGAAAGGATTAGTGCTGTAAGTCCCTATAAAATAGGCTATCAAAAATCTTTTAAAAAGGAGAAGAAATAGTGTTGATTAGTTTACACATGTGAGGTGTAAATTTTGCACCATACACACTGTCTTGGTTTTTTATATCCTTATTTTCCTTTTTCAAATTTATGGTTTGCTGTTTGTTGTTTTGTTTTGTTTTCTGACTCAGGGTTTCTCTGTGTAGCCTTGGCTGTCCCAGACTCACTCTGTAGATCAGGTTGGCCTTGAGTTTACAGATATCCACCTGCCTCTGTCCCCCAGAGTGCTGGGATTATAGGTATGCACCACCATGCCCTGTTTATAAACATCACAAAAGTAGAAAAATATTTTAATGTCAAAATAATGAGAAATAACCTGTTACGTGTTTTTTTCACTGAAAGTCTTAGGGAAGTTTCTTAGAATTAGTTACTGAATAAGACAGGATCAGTGAAGTTATCAACATGTGGCACTTCTTCCTGTCTCTAGTTCTAGGCTTAACGTCTACTGGCTTGTTAACACGTGGAGAATATAACCTTTGCTCCTCATGCTTAGCAATAAGCTGGCAAGACAGATTACAATGTGCGTTTGCCAAGGGGAATGTAAGGAATAGGTAAAGAAAAAAGTGGATAGGGATAGGATACTTAATAGGGTGAATGTAATCAAAGTGCATTACACACATCTATGAAGACAGTGTAAGGAAACCCGTTACTACACAGTGGAGACATGAAAATAAAATTCTAGACCAGATTTCATTTTCACAACCATCACGACGTCTAGTACTTCCAAGCTGGAAATGAAACATGCTTCAACAGCATTCCGAAATAAGACTCATGAGTCCTTTAGCTGTGGATAATTTGATTTTTGAGACGTATTCACATTATGAACTTACTAAATATTTTTGCATAGACCTGGGCAATACATTCTTTAGTTTCTCTGCATTTGGGATCACATCAAAGTTATTATTTCTGATGTATGTTCCCTCTGTGTTTTGAACACAAAGAATTGATTTATCAATTTTATTTTGGTTTGTTCTTTTCAGTAGGGAGCTTGCTTTTGATCTAATTCATGATTTCAACTTTTCGCATTGCCATCAACTCATCTTTTCTATTCAGACCGTATCTGCTCCCAGTTTTATTTCTCTGGCTCTGTAGTATTATAACACCCCATACTGTAACTCTGTAATACCCCATGGCTTCCTCTAAAAATGAAGTCTGGCATGTAGAATATTCATAAAGTTTTATTATCCCTGTATGCACCAGTTTAGTTTTAGTTCTCCTTTACAGTTTGTATTCATTTTGAGGTGGTTTTAACAGACTACAGTTTTAAATTTACAAGGTTTTGGATTTAAGCTTACAAGAGCAATATTAATTTCTAGTTCTATCAGAACCCTGTGATTACATGTCATTATAGGATGCTGTTAATGTTAATTTTAAATTTTAATTGTTATTTATCATTGTGACATAATGATAGCAGTGTTTCCAAATATAGTCAAGGAGTACCTAAAGCAAGCCAGTTTCAAGTGTATAGTTTTCTCTGTCATGAATCATTTTTTTCTCAACTGAGTTTATTTGAATCTGCCGGATTAGTGGAGGGCGAAGGCATGTTCTTTGGTGTTAGTGATGCTAATCTTTTCGCCCTATGAATTCTGGTGACATGTCATTGCACACATAGTTGTTCTTCTCGTCCTTGCAAAGGTGGTTTTATGGTGCATTTCACATTGCTCTCAGCTACTTCTGAAGATGAGATTGCAGCTACTTCCTCCACCTGCCTCTTTTCTATTGGTCATCCTCCTTTTCCTCTTCTGTTTTAGTTTCTTTTTCTTTTATTTCTTCCTCTCCCTCCCTCTCTCTCTCTCTCTCTCTCTCTCTCTCATTTTCAAGACAGGGTTTCTCTGTAGTGTTGGCTATACTGGACTCCCTTTTCTAGACCAGGATAGCCTTGAACTTACAGAGATCAGCCTGTCTCTGCCTATCTCATGGCTAGGATTACCGGCGTAAGCCACCACTGCCAGCTGCATTTTAGTTTGTTTGAATTAATTTATTTCATACGCATGTAGAGTGCGCCTTTAGGTACAAGTCTTCTGTACAGATGTATTACACTGTTTTGTGTAACTATCTTCTTAGAGGTAGGTGCAGTTCATTAATATTTCACCATAACACACGACTTGCCTTAGTTTAATATTTTTAAATGAACTTTGTTGTTGGTTTTGTAATTCTCCCTTAATTCTCTTAACATTTTGAATATATAAAATATTTTTTGTGAACCAATTACAGTATATATGAACACTTTGAAGAGTGTATACAAAATACGCCTGATACTAACAGGGTTTTTTGGTTGAATGACTAATAAAAAGACTGAAATAGCTTCGCTAATTTTACTGTTTTAAATATGTGTGCTCATATTCACACCCTCCTCTGACAACCTTAACAAAAATTGAACACCTTATGTTTTATGCTGTCTGTCCTCCCTGACAATCTTCTAATTTGAGTTATTTGTATTCCTATTTTAAAGTTTCAAGATTTGCACTTACCTTCAACCCATAAATTCTAATAGCTGTTCCGTACCCCATGCTTCCTCGTTTCCAGGTTATGTATTTTGATTTATGACTAGATATTATCATGCAATAGTTCTTCACAAAACGCCTCTGGGTTCCTTTGCTTTTGAATTCTGCAGGTTGTGGAATAGTTTTTCTACGGCTTTCAGGCGTCTGTTATAATTCACAAACTGTAAAATTCCTGTACCAATCAAAACTTTTTCTTTCTGTAGTTTATAAACATTTATGAATTGTTTCTGAAAAATTAAAGTGTCTGTGAACACTTGTGAATGCCGGTCCTACAGGTTAATGCTTTGGGTCACTGTCTCATAGACATTTTATCCTCAGGACTGCAATTATAGTTATTAAAGCATATATGTGTCATGTGAGAGGCTCAGAAAACTCCGGTGGATGAATGAATGAACACAGACGCACAGGCATGAGTTTGGCTGAACCGTGTATGTGCTCATCTCTTCTGAAATCTCATGTGATATTGGGATTTTTCCATATCTCATTTTCTTTTACTAGGAAACTATTTTGTTTGTTTGTTTGTTTGTTTAGGTTTTTTGAGACAGGGTTTCTCTGTATAACAGTCTTGGACTCGCTTTGTAGAACAGGCTGGCCTCAAACTCACAATGATCAGATTGCCTCTGCCTCCCTGAGTGCTGGGATTAAAGGCATGCCCGGCTCCCAGAACGTTCTTATATAACAGGTTTTACTGTTACTTCTGTTCCAATGAGATCTTTCACTTAGGAAAGATGTGTGTGTAGAGAGAGAGCATCATGTATGTTTGTATAGAGTATCTTTTTATATACATTCAAATATATTATATATATCATATATATATGATATATATAATATATATATTATCATGATCATTTTTCCTCCTTGGTCTTTTACAGTCTATTTTATATGATTGTTTTCCACATCTGAACTGCATGATACTGACTTCTTAAAGTTCTGTCTATTCTGTTTTCTTTAAGTTTCATTTTCAGACTTAATGTATGAAATAGGTTTATTACAGTGGTTCTCCAACCTTAATGCTGTGACCCTCTAACATAACATGCTTCCTCATGTTGTGGTGACTCCCAACCATAAAATTATTTTTTGTTGCTACTTCATAATTGTAATTTTGCTACTTTTATGAACCATAATGCAAATACCTGTGTTTTCCAATGGTCTGAGATGACCCTTATGAAAGGTCATTCGACTCCAGAAGGATCATGGTTCATGGGTTGTGAACCACTGGTTTGTTGTTTGGTTCCATATTACAGAGACTTATAAATCCTGGGCAGTATGAGGGATTTTGAGGGTGAATGTATTGATCTGATGGGGCCAGAGCTTCTAGGGATAGTTGATTTACACACAGTCATGCAGTCCTATCATAAGAGGCAGAACAAACTAGTTAATTGGTGAAGAACTCCAGCTATGGTTAAAGGTCATTGGTTGAAAGTCAAGACACCAATACACCTCACTAGTATAGGGGAGATATTTCCAGGAATCCCCACATGCTTGTTGAACTGGTTTCTTATCAAGAAACCCTTGAGGGTTAGGCTTGTAATCTCCCTGAGGGCTATGTGATACTCCTTAGAAGGTCTGGAGTTCCCAAAAACAGGTAGAGAGGAATCCCAGCTGAGAAAGGGAGTCTGTCATATTATACTGACCTCAGAGACTATCTGAAAATGCCAGATTTTGGCTTTAATAGCAGCATCCCACAGTTGTGGAGTCTGAATCTGTGCCTGAGGCTACAAGTGGCATTGTATACCCATGTGGAGGCCAGAGGGTGAGTTTGCCATTATTCTTCTCCATCTTAGTCCTTTATGGCAGAGTCTGTCACTAGCCCAGAAGCTTGCCGGTACTGAGTAGGATGAGTAACCCACGGACTTCTACATCTACCTGTTTGTGCTGCTCCCACCCCGGGCTAAAGGCTCCCGTAGCATGCCTGGCTTGTTACTCCTCACGCTTTCACAGAAAGCACTCCCACTCACTGAGCTGGCTCTCTAGCATTATGATTTATTTTTAAATTCATTAGAATTAGGAGAAACAGTGGTCTGTAATTTACAATTTAATCATTTTCATTTTTTATTTATTACAGTTTATTCACTTTGTATCCCAGCTGTAGCCCCCTACCTAATTCCCTCCCAATCCTAACCTTCCTTCTTCTCCATCCATGCTCCTTCCCCAGTCCACTGATAGAGGAGAACCTCCTCCCCTTCTGTTTGACCTAGTGTATCAGGTCTCATCAGGACTGGCTGCATTGTCCTACTTTGTGACCTGGTAAGGTTTCCCAGCCACACAGGGAGAGCTGATCAAATTGCCAGCCACTGAGTTCATGTCAGAGACAGTCCCTGCTCCCCTTTACTAGGGAACCCACTTGGACACTGAGCTGCCATGGGCTACATCTGTGCAGGGGTTCTATATTATCTCCATGAATGGTCTTTGGTTGGAGTATCAGTCTCAGAAAAGACCTCTGGGCCCAGATTATTTTCGTTCTGTTACTCTCCCATGCCCTCCACGTCTTTCTATCTCCCTCTTTTTTATAAGATTCCCTGAACTCTGCCCAAATTTTGGCTATGTGTCTCACCATCTGCTCCGATAACCTGCTGGGTAGAGTCTTTCAGAGGCCCTCTGTAGTGGGCTCCTGTCCTGTTCCCTGTTTTCTCCTTCTTCTGATGTCTATCCTGTTCGCCTTTCTGAATGAGGATTGATCATCTTACCCAGGGTCCTCCTTCTTGCTTAGCTTTTTTAGGTGTAGAGACTTCAGTATATTTATCCTATCTTATATGTCTAATATCCACTTATAAGTAAGTATATACCATGTGTGTCTTTCTGCTTCTGGAATACTTCACTTGGGATGATCTTTTCTAGTTCCATCATTGCAAATTTCATGATTTCCTTGTTTTCAATTGCTGAGTAGTATTCCATTGTGTAAATATACCACAATTTCTATATCTATTTGTCAGTTGAACAACATCTGGATTGTTTCCAGATAAATGGGACCTTATGAAACTGAAAACCTTCTGTAAAGCAAAGGTCACTGTCATCAGAACAAAATAACAGCCCACAGACTGGGAAAGGACCTCTATATCTGACAGAGAGCTAATTTTCAGAATATAGAAAGAACTAAAGAAGTTAAAAGCAACAAATCATGCAATCCAATTTAAATGGGGTGCAGGGCTAACAGAGAATTCTCAATAGAGGAATATTGAATGGCATAGAAACACTTAAAGAAATGATCGATGTCCTCAGGAAAATGTAAATCAAAACGACCCTGAGATTTCATCTTACACCCATCAGAATGGCTAAGATCAAAACATGACAACACATGATGGAGAGGATGTGGAGAAAGGGGAACCCTCCTCCACTGCTGGTGGGAATGTAAACTTGTACAACCACTTTGGAAATCTATCTGGCCCTTTCTCAGACAACTAGAAATAGTGCTCCCTCAAGATTCAGCTATACCACTCCTAGGCATATATCCAAAAGAGGCTCAAGTACACAACAAGGACATTTGCTCAGCCATGTTCATAGCAGCTTTACAGTTTACTTTTTTAAATCTAAACTTTATTACTAAGAACTTGTAAGATCAAAAGATAATCACGAAGCAAAACTAATCGGGAACAATCTGGTTACCATTCGTTCTGCTGCTTCTCACCCTTTTGATAATATGCTCATAGGGCTGCTCCTCAGATTCTCCTGTCATGTTAATCCATTTTGGATGTATATCACCATCCGAGCCTCCGGGTTCCTCAAGAGCACTATTGAAGAGATGGGGAAGGGATGAGTTGGTCAGAAGCTGTATGCATGCTCACATACATCAGCTTATGGGATTTTACCTGTGTTGAAGAACACAGAGAGGCGTTAAGGGAGACGTAAGAAGTCACGTTTATCATTCACCTCCATATGCTGCATACCTATACCCTTGGTTACTGTGTTAACTGTAGTTTGTTTGGTATATTTTGAATGTTTAGCATGCACAAAATTCTATAAAATCTAGTGTGCAATAAAATGCATCCACACTTCTTGTAATTAGTGGAAACTAATATTAAGTAAGACTTATTGGACCTGTTTTTAAATAGGTTTCCCTAATATTTTTGTTTAAAAATTATTTAAATTCTCTATACCTTTGATTTCTGAGAAATTTAGGCAACACAATCACTAATTCCTTACAAGTTAAATTTTCTTGACAATAGAAACATGACAAATGCTTTTAGTCTGATGTAATGAGTGTTCTGTCCATAAAAGAAATGATAAACAAGGTCTTTTATTTACATTTTTAAGATATGTTGCACTTAAAAATGACATACGTGTGCTTCCTTCCTGCTGCTAGTGATTTTATGTGTCTTGGGACATGTCACAGAAAGTATCAGTAGAAAAAGAAAGCTTTGTTAAATTTTAGGCTTAGCTCTTTGTATTTTTTTTCCATATAGATTTGTCATCTTCTATTCTGCCACATGAGAAAAAATGAAAATGTAAGTCAGCAATTGTGCTTTTAAGTTACAAAGCAAATCTTTCTCTGGTGACATGAGCAGTGGCATCCAGACGCTCAGATAGGTTTCATGCTACCAAATAACACACAGTGTCTTGGAATTCTGTGCCTGTAGCTCTAATTCCATGTTACATTCTGAAATGTTTCACCACATCTTATGTGTGATTGGAGCCATGGACCATCTAACAATAAACACATTGTCATGTAAAAAAATAGAAAAATATACAGATTTTAAAAACTCGTAGAAAAACAACTAATAAAAGACATGCGCTTCACTTGTACTGAAAACTACCAGAGAGAGAAATCAGGAATGCAAACCCCAAAATTTGATGAGAAATCTGAAAGAAAGCCAAGAGGTTCTGATAGGTCACTGTCAGCATTTAGTGCATGGTAGTCTTCCAGCACTGTCAGATTTGATTGAAAGATAATGCAAGATTTTTTTTTCTTTCTACAGTTTATAGCATGTATCCATTAGGAATAATTATAGTTGCATGATTTTTCTAGCTGTTATCTCTACAAGTGTTACTAATGGTTTTATCAATTACTCCCATCCAACAACTGCATGGTTGTAACCTAATTTAAAGACACTCTATCACAAGGCTGATTTGTGTGGTGGTAAATGACAGCGTTTGAGACTCCAGCCGAACGACTCACTTCAGTGCCCTAGTTAGTCTCTAATAATTAACAATTAGTAAGTACCTGGAGAAAGCTCGAGAGCTGCAGCTCCCACGTTTCTTATCTAAATACAGGAAGTTAGGAAGACTTTGGGGGTTCAGAGTAGTAAACGGACGCCCCTACGGGTTTATAGGGCATGATGCTTTCCCAATGACCTTAATACTTTGATTCAAAAGTAAAATCCATGTGTAAAAAAAAATAAGTGGCTTTGAAAAATTTTGCAAATTTTGCAATTTTTTACTGACCATTAGTGGAAACTTACATACAGCTAAGGGCACAGAAAGAAATTGCCTCGTACATCTAGCAATAAAGAAATTAAAAATAACTTTTTTTTTTTACTTTTAATGATTATAAAATATGAATTTTCTTTACCAATATTATCTCTAAGGGTTTAAAAAATTATCCTAATTTGGAAGTCTGAGCCTGAAATTAAGCTTAGGAAAACTGTGAGTATGAAATAGTAAATTCAGGTAGGCTGGTGTTTTTGCCCTGTGCTGTCATATTTCAGAGTGTTAGTATGTTTAGATTCATCCTGAGGAAACTAAGCTCCTTTTGTATAATTCACCAATTTAGTTATATTATCTGGACTTAGTTCATTAGGCCTTCCAAGGTAATCATGAAGGTAATCATTTAAAGAAATGAGTGGATGTGAAATACAATAATAATCAAAAGCTTCATCAGACCCTCTGATGACATTTGAAGTGGTACTGATATCCCCTAACTTGAAGAAACATGAGCATTTGCTTCTGTACCTAATTATCTTTATACTTTCTGAGGAAAATATGTGAGTAGAACCAACTATAAAGATATATCACTGCCTTGAAGTTGTGAACATTTGCAAAGTGAGTGAATCATGTCCTCAAACTAACTCTATTCAAACTTCAAACTGCTATTGATGAGAGCAGTTCCCCACAAGAGTCTCAGAAGCAGATGCTCCTTGGTGATACTGAAGAGACTTGTGACTTGGTTTCTTTGGCTTGCTCCACAAATGGATTAAGGAAGTCAGACGTGCAAACTGCAGCAAGCCAGGACCCCAGTTCCTGCCTAATACAGAATACCATTCCTTGAATATGTCCGTATATCACCATCTTGCAGTAACCACAAAGGAAATCAGTAGAAAAGAAGGAAATAAATCACCAAATAAATCACCACAGACTATCTCCTGTGCTAATTTGCAGAAATGGGTTTCTCTAATTTTCCCTTGTAGAGGTGAGGTTATGAAATAGTCATTATGGCACAAAAAAGGCCTTGTCTGAAAGCTGCTAAGTAAACTCTAACCATAACAGAAGGGCATTCCTTACAATGCCACTGAAGTCCCCCCCCCAACCAGCCATATTTGCATATTCTTTTGAAAACCACACATTGAGTATCTATAGCCCCAGCTGATGTCATCGGGCACAGCATGCAGCCACTAGAAGTGGGACAATTATAATTTTTGTAGCTGATTAATCATCATGAAAAAGTAACAGTCAATTGACTCAATCATACAACCATGGTGATTAATCACACTTCACTTGTGTTTTTTCCCCAAGTATTTTACTGACAGTGCAGATGTTGGCTGATTTTCTCCTTTAGCCTTTTACTCGGTCACAGATGTTAAGTAATCACCTTGTCCCGATACTTGACTTACCCATAATCTTCAGTATTACAAGTCCTTAAAACAAAATGTGCTCCTTTCTTAGAAATCAAATAGTAGCATAGTTATTACCTTAAAAAAAAAACAGGTTAATCAATATATGAAACCGCCATAATTGTACTCTGCAATCACAGAGGCCTTTTAAAAAATAATTATGTTGTTCCCCAATTTGTTCCTCAGTGTCTGGTAAAACACACCCTTCCTGCAGTGTTACTAGTTCAATTCTACTTACATGTAGTTCAGAACTAGACTTTCCAATACTAAAAAGCCCTACCTGGCTGCATTTCATTATTAGACAGACATGATTTACTCCCAAACAATTAAGCTTATGCCATTCTCTCACCGACATGAAGCCCAGAGACCCTTTCAGTCGCTGGCCAATGGAGCTCAAATGACTTCTCTAGTGTCATGTTTATAAAACTGTTACATGTGAAACATTGATATTAAAGAAGCAATTACAAACTCAGCAGTCTGTTGGTAAGGAGCAATGTTCATGGAACATTATGAACAATTATGAATCATTTAAATCACTTTCTGGAACAAGTGACAAAATAGTTTGTATTCAAAGCAACTGAAGTGGTACTCGCTAGTGTCTCTTATAGAAGTGTTATTAGTGGGTGAAAGACAAGCAGATAGACCTGCTTGTCTAATATCTCAAATGAAAATGTCTGATCCCAAGGGAGAAGTAACATGGCTGTCACAAAAAGAGGCACCCCTCATCCACTCTATAGAATGGCTTCCATAATTTCAGTATCGCCAGTTTTAGGACAAGAAATAATCCCCTGATGCTGACCTCCAGATAATTTTTGAGATTGCCTTCATACCAAGAACACAGTGGCACTGTGATTTGTCTGGGGCTACTGTCTTCATACTGTTAATAAAGAGCCTTGGGTTGGATATAATTGTTAATAAACTAATTCTAAAAATCCACTCAAATGTCACTTATAATCAGGGATTTCTGCTCGGCTAGAACCCCTGGGGAAACCTTGAAGCTATGAAACTTGCATGTGATGACAAAGATGAACATAAAGAGCTGGAAGAACACAATTATTTTATTGTCTCATTGTTTAAAATAATCACTTATGATGAGGCTCAGAATGATTTGTGGCTATGGAGCCAAAATTAAAGGGATAAAGAGGAGAAACTGAAGGGAACTAACTTACCCGAGTCCTCTTTGGATATGTTGAAAGGAGAGGTGAGGCAATGAGTGCTTCTAATTTATAGCAGTAACATCAAGGCACAGAAGACAATACAAAAGCATTTCAGAGAGAGGATACCCATGACATGAAACTATTTAAAACAATTAATCAGAAAAGCCTAATTATTCAATTAGATGGATAAATGAATCTTCTTAAAGTGGATATGCAAAAAAAGAGTGATGATGAAATCTTTCAAAGGGAAATGAGTGTAACAAATCAGCTAAATATGATCTCTTAAAAATTCTGAATAATAAGTCAGTGATTATGTTTTAATTGGGCTTTAGCTTTATTATAATTGAGGACACTCATTATCTTGTTTTATTGTATTTATGATTTTAATATTCATACCATTTGGCACTTTATCTTTGTATACTTTCTACCAGGGCTTGTTGCTCTTGCCGGCTGATTAGTCCAGGGTCAGTGTGAAGAGAATACAGATGTCTCAATAACAGTCATCAGGATGTGGTCTGATCTGCAGTTTGAAGGGCTTCTATAAAGTCATTCTTTGTGCAAGTGAGAAAAGTTATTTTTTGCACACACACACCATTCTTGTTTCTATCAGTGCAAGCTGTTGTATAGGTAAGCATGTTCTAACAGAAAACTGAAACTGGTCTTTAGTATGATAAATGGTCCTAAAATAACAACTCATACGTGTACATCTATTCCTTCTCGGAATACATGTTTTGTGCAAAAAGGATCATCTAACTGATAAGTCCAACTGTTTATCTAGGGGGGAAAACTGAGGCCAAATAGAGCTTGTACACTTGCCACTAACAGAAGAAGTCACCCTTAGGTACCAAGAGCAGCTTATTCTCAGGTTGTTTCCAAGATGTGGTCAATCACTTTGCCAGGAAAAGATGCACACATGACAGCTTACTTGACCCTAAAAAGGGATCAAGGGTGCAGTCAGAAATCAGTGGCACGGAAGTGGACTCAAATCTAGGGGCCTTAAAATGACTCCACAAAAAGCCAATGGAATTAAATATTTCATTCTTATGCAATGAATTTTTTGTGAGCACAACACACATGTGTGAATATTTAATATATTCTTTATATTATTCAAATATAACAGTGGAAAATTCTGTCTAGAATTTTATTTATTTGTTATTTCATAAATACAACAAAATAATTATGTAAATAACAATTTAAAAATATTATTTTGAAATTTTGATAGTTAATTCAAAATAATTAAGTAAAATAAAATGAATAGACTATTTTGTTCATTGCCAAATAAATATTCTGTAATCAATTTTCCTACTTGAAAAATAGCTGAACTAATCAACAACAGAAACAACAAGTAAGTGAATTATATAAATAAAGCCAGGTGCACACAATGGAAACAGTGTCAGACATTCCGAAGATGAAAATATGCCTTAACAGGTTTCCAAAACAAAAACAAATATTATTAGGAACCTAGACAAAAGCCTTTTCTCAAAGTTATTTCATTTTTAATTAATTTATTTATTTATTTATTAGCTTATTTGCTTGTTTTTTATTAATTTTTTTATTTTTTATATTAATCACAGGTCATTTACTTTGTATCCCAGCCATAGCCAGCTCCTGCACTCTCTCCCAATCCCACTTTCCCTCTCCCATCTCCTCCCTGTCCCTTTTCAAGACTCTAGCTTATAAGGTATCTTCAGAACCTGTCATGTCCTTATCTGTGTCCTAGCAAGACTGTTTCTCCCTCAGAGGAGGGAGGTAAAGGAGCCAGTCATTGAGTTCATGTCAGAAATAGTTCCTGTTCACCTTACTAGGGTACCCACTTTGATACTGAGCTACCATGTGCTACATCCAAGCAGGGTTCTAGGTTATATCCATATATAGTACTTGGGTGGAGAAACAGTCTCATAGAGGATCCCCGTGCCCTGATATATTTGGTCCTTGTGGCGCTCCTGTCCTCTCCAGGTCATACTAACTCCCCCTTCTTTCATATGATTCCCTCACTCTGCCCAAGGTTTGGTTATGAGGCTCCGCATCTGCTTTGATACACTGCTAGGTAGAGTCTTTCAGAGTCCCTCTGCAGTAGGCTCCTGTCCTGTTACTTGTTTTCTCCTACTTCCCCTGTCCATCCCATTTATTTTTCTAAGTGAGGATTGATCATCTTACTCCAGGTCCTCTTTCTTATTTAACTTCTTTAGGTGTACAGATTTCAGTATATTTATCTTATCTTATAGGTCTATATAAGTGAGTATATACCATGTGTGTCTTTCTCCTTCTGGGATACCTCATTAAGGATGATCGTTTCTAGATCCCACCATTTGCCTGCAAATTTCATGATATCCGTGTTTTTAATTGCTGAGTAATAGTCCATTGTGTAAAAGTACCACAATTTCTATAGCCATTCCTTCATTGAGGGACATCTATGTTGTTTCCAGATTTTGGCTATTACAAATAAAGCTGCTACAAACATGGTTGAGCAAATGTCCTTGTTGTATACTTAAGCATCTTTTGGATATATGCCTAGAAGTGGTGTAGCTGGATCTTGAGGAAGCACTATTCCTAATTATTTGAGAAAGCACCAGATTGATTTCCAAAGTGGTTGTACAAGTTTACATTCCCACCAGCAATGGAGGAGGGTTCCCAATTCTTCACAACCTCTCCAGCATGTGTTGTCACTTGAGTTTTTGATCTTAGTCATTCTGGTGGGTGTAAGGTGAAATCTCAGGGTCATTTTGATTTGCATTTCTGTGATGGCTAGGGACGATGTGCACCTCTTTAGGTGTTTCTCTGCCATTCTATATTCTCCTACAGAGAATTATTTATTTAGCTCCATACCCCATTTTTAATTGGATTGCTTGATTTATTGCTTTTTAATTTCTTTAGTTCTTTATAAATTCTGGATATCAGCCCCCTGTCAGATATAGGGTTGATGAAGATCCTTTCCCAGTCTGTAGGCTGTCGTTTTGTTCTGATGACTATGTTTTTTGCTTTACAGAAGTTTTTGAGTTTCATGAGGTCCATTGATTGATTGTTGCTCTTAAAGCCTGTGCTGTTGGTGTTCTGTTCAGGAAGTTGTCTCCTGTGCCAATGAGTTCTAGGCTCTTCCCCACTCTTTCTTCTAACTTATTTAGTTTATCTGGTTTTATGTTGAGGTCTTTGATCCACTTGGATTTTAGTTTTGTGCATGGTGATAAATATGGATCTATTTGCATTTTTCTGCATGTAGACATCCAGTTGGACTAGCACCATTTGTTGAAGATGCCATTTTTTTTCCATTGAATGGTTTTGGCTTCTTTGTCAAAAATCAAGTATTCATAGGTGTTGGGGTTTATTTCTGGTTCTTCTATTCAGTTCCATTGATCCTCCTTTCTGTTTCTATGCCAATACCATGCAGCTTTTATTACTATTGCTCTGTAGTACAGCTTGAGATCAGGGATGGAGATACTTCCAGATGATCTGTGTTGTACAGAATTGTTTTGGAAATTCTGGGGTTTTTGTTTCTCCATATGAAGTTGAAAATATTTCTTTCAAGGTCTGGAATTGTATTGGTATTTTGATGGGAATTGCATTGAATCTGTAGATTGCTTTTGGCAGGATGACCATTATTACTATATTAATTCTACCAATCCATGAGCACTGGAAATCTTTCCATCTTCTGATATTTTCCTCAATTTCTTTCTTCAGAGACTTTAAGTTTTTTTCAAACAGGTCTTTTACCTGCTTGGCTAAAGTCACCCCAACGTACTTTATGTTATTAGTGGCTATTGTGAAGGGTGTTGTTTCCCTGATTTCTTTCTCGGCCCTTTGTCTTGGGTACAGAGGAGGGCTTCTGATTTTTTTGAGTTAATTTTGTATCCAACCACTTTGTTGAAGGTGTTTATCAGCTGAAGGAGTTCTCTGTTGAATTTTTGGAATCACTCATGTATACTATCCTATCATCTGCAAATAGTGACACTTTGACCTCTTCCTTTCCAATTTGTATCCCTTTGATACCTTTTAGTTGTCTTATTGCTGTAGCTAGGACTTCAAGTACTAAATTGAAGAGATACGAAGAGAGTGGGCAGCCTTGCCTTGTCCCTGATTTCAGTGGGATTGATTTGAGTTTCTCTCCATTGAGTTTGATGTTGGCTATAGGCTTGCTGTATATTGCCTTTACTATATTTAGGTAAGTTCCTTGTATCCCTGATCTCTGCAAGACTTTAAGCATGAATGGATGTTGTATGTTATCAAATGCTTTTTCAGCATCTAAGGAGATGATCATGTGGTTTTTCTCCTTCAGTTTGTTTATATGGTACATTACATTGATGGATAGGGCTGATCTTGATTTCAGTTGGGCCATTAAGTTGTTTGTATGAGTTGTTACAAATTTTTTCTTGAAGGCACTTAGTGCTATGAATTTTCCTCTGAGTACTGCTTTCATTGTGTCCCATAAATTAAGGTATATTGTGCCTTCATTTTCATTGAATTCTAGGAACTCTTTAATTTCTTTCTTTATTTCTTCCTTAACCCAGCTGTCATTGATTAGCAAGTTATTCAGTTTCCATATAGGTGTAGGCTTTATGTTATTTCTATTGTTGTTGAGGTCCAGCTTTAGTCCGTGGTGGTCCGATAGAATACAGGGGATTACTTCAATCTTCTTGTGTCTGTTGTGACCAAGGATGTGGTCTATTTTGGAGAAGGTTCCATGAAGTGCCGAAAAGAAGGTATACTCTTTTGAATTTGAGTGAAAAGTTCTGTAGACATCTGTTAGGTTCATCTCTTAGGTTCTCTGTAACTGCCTTTATTTACCTATTTGGTTTCTGTCTAGATAATCTGTCCTTTGTTAAGAGTGTGGTGTTAAAGTTTCCCACTATTAAGGTGTTGGGATCAATGTGTGATTTAAGTTTTAATAATGTTTTCTTTACAAATGTAGGTGCTCTTGTATTTGGGGCATAGATGTTCAGGATTGTGATGTCTTCTTGGTGGATTTTTCCTTTGATGAGAATGTAGTGCCCCTCTACATCTTTTTTGATTAATTTTGGTTGAAAGTCTACTTTGTTAGATATTAGAATAGCTACCCCAGTGGTTTTCTGGGTCCATTTGCTTGAAAAACTTTTTTCTAGCCCTTTACTATGAGGTAGTGTTTATCTTTGTTGCAAAGGTGCATTTCTTTGATGCAGCATAATGTTGGATCCTTTTATTGTATCCATTCTGTTAGTCTGTGTCTTTTTATTGGAGAGTTGAGTCCATTGATGTTTATAGATAATAGTGACCAATGAACATTAGTTCCTTTTATTGTGGAGTTGGTGGTCTTACTGTGATTCATTGCTTGTTTTCTTTTAACTTTTGTAGGGTCATTGTCTGTATCCTATGTTTCTTGGGTATAGTTTTTTTCTTTTTTCTTTGATATTTTTATTAATATTTTTTATTTTTAAATAATTATAAACATTCACTTGTATCCCAGCTGTAGCCCACTCCCTCTTTCCCTCCCAAACCTTCCCTCCCTCCCTCATCTCCTCCCTACCCCCTTCCAAGTCCACTGAGAGGGGGTGTCCTCCTCTCCTTTCATCTGGCCCTAGCTTATCAGGTATCTTCAGAATGGTTGCAATGTCCTTATCTGTGGCCTAGAAAGGCTGCTCCTCCCTCAGGGGGAAGGGGAAACTCATGAGTTCATGTCCCCCTTACTAGGGAACTCACTTGGATACTGAGCTACCATGGGCTACGTCTGAGCAGGGGTTGTAGGTTATATCCATGCATGGTCCCTGGTTGGATAAACAGTCTCATAGAAGACCCCTGTGCTCAGATATAGTTGGACCTTGTGGGGCTCCCTGTCCCCGCTAGGATGTACTAAGTTGTTTTCGTTGGATCGGAGTTTTCCTTCTAGTATCTTGGGTAGGGCTGGTTTGCTGTGTAGAAGTTGCTTAAATTTAGTTTCATCATGGAATATTTTGTTTTCTCCATCTATGTTGACTGAAAGCTTTGCTGGGTATAGTAGTTTGGGTTGGCATCTGTGGTTTCTTAAAGTCTGCATGACATCTGCCCAGGCCCTTCTGTTTTTCATAGTTTCTGATGAGAAGTCCGGTGTGATTCTGATAGGTCCACCTTTACTTGGCCTTTTTCCCTTGCTGCTTTTAAAATCTTTTCTTTGTTTATTTAGTGTTTTGACAATGATGTGATGTGAGGATTTTCTTTTCTGGTCTAGTCTGCTTGGTGTTCTGTAGGCCTCTTGTGTGTTTATGGACATCTCTTTCTTAAAGTTGGGGAAATTTTCTTCTACAATTTTCTTGAAGATATTTTCTGGACCTTGGAGACTGGAGTCTTCTTTTTCATCAATTCCTATTCTTCTTAGATTTTGCCTTTTCATGGCGTCTTGGATTTCTTGGATGTTTTGTGTTTGGGACTTTTCTGATTTTACTTTTTCATTGAGAGAAGTATCAATTTCTGCAAGGGTATCTTCAGCACCAGAGATTCTCACTTTCATTTCTTGTATTCTGTTGGTGATGCTTACTTTTGTGGTTCCTGATCTTTTTTCTAAGTTCTCCAGCTCCAGGCTTTTCTCTGTTTGTGTTTTCTTTATTGATTCTAATTCTATTTTTTTGTCTTGCACCATTTCTTTCATCTGTTTGAAAGTGGCTTCCTGTCTCTGTATGATGGCCACTATTTTTTTGTTAATTTCTTCTCTTTATGCCACTAATTTTGCCTCTACTTGTCCCTCTATTTGTTTGGCTATAATTTCCTGTGTTTCTTTGAGGACTTTGTTCAGTTCCTATTTCTTAGCCTCTATCTGGGAGGTCAATTCTTTGAAAGCTTTGTTCATTTCCTCTTTAACTGTCTGGATTTGCTTGGCTATTTCTCTGAGAGATTTGTTTGTTTCCTCTTTATATGCCTCTAATAACTGGATAAACAGAGCTTTAAAGTAATTTTCTTGTGTTTCCAATAAGTTGGAGTACCCATTAATTTTGGGGTTTGCCAGTGAAGCCATGATGTCCTGATTTTTGCTGACTGTGTTCTTTTGCCTACCTCTGGCCATTTGCTTAACTGTAACCTTCGCTGTTTGTCCTTGGGTTCTACAGTTCAGATTGGTACTGTCTTTCTCTGGCATCTGAAGAATTCTTCAAGGAGATGAGAGAGGCCCAATGGTTTCAGAGTGTGCATTGGTGCTTCATCTGTACCTGTGGGAGGAAAGTTTGTGGGCACAGAAGGACAAATGCAGGCAAGTTGTGTGTGTGTGTGTAAGTTTGCCTTGAGGGACAGGGTACGAGAAAATGTAGAGGCCTTCAGTGTGTGTGAGGGAGGGGCACGTTGAGGTCATACTGAAGCGGTCGCGGGCATGTGCTGGTGATGATCGTGTGTGCAAATTCTCTGAGTATGTCAGTGGCATACATGTTACTGGTAATCATCTCTAACTGAAGTCCAGGAGTTGTTTGCCTAAACTCCACTGGTAACTCCACAGATCCAGGGCTTCCTTGTCCCAAGAAACCCTCTGTTTCCCACAGTGGATATGTCGGTGGGAAGGATCTGATGTCTGGCTGCTTACTTAGAAGCACCCTGGATCTGGGGCTCTGCAGGCACTTGGGGGGCATGCTCACTCTCTAGCAGGTCAAATCGAAATGCACAGGGGTTCCTCCTGCTCTCTACTGGCAGGATTGGACTTGCTGAGCCAAGTGTGTGCTCAGATAGCTCAGTGGTGTTGCAGCTGCTGTACCCGGGAATCTAGTTGCGGCTATAGAACAGGGGTGTGTAGGTGCCTTCAGGGAAGTCTTATGTAGCCACCAAGGTGGCTTGGCACTGGTGCCCCTGGGTGGTTTTGCAGGACTGCCAGACTTTGGTGGGTGCACAGCCTTTGAGATTATAGATGTGTGCCAACAAGCCTGACTCTCAAAGTTTTATTTCTAAGATCACATCTTTAATAGATTTTTTTTTTCATATTTGTAGGTTTGTCCCGAATGAAAGTTTTCTGTAATTTTCATATTTTTAAGAGTATAATACAATTACATCAATTTCTCCATTCCTTTTTTCTTCCAAATCATCTCACAAACCCTTCCTTCCTCTTTTTATAAGTTTATTGCCTCTTTTCTCATGAATTGTTACATACATATATGTATATGTAGGTATCTGTCTATGTCCATGTCTGTGACTGTGTCTGTGTGTATGTTTATGTGTATATATTACTAAATACATAAGTACAACCTGTTCAGTTTCTGTAATGTTACTTATATGCATGTTTTCAGGGCTGGTATTGAATAATCATTTGGTGTTTTCCTTCTTGGAGAAGACTATTGCTCCTGCTCCAGCATACTCCCTCACTACATCCTGATATGGATCTTTACACCCACAGATAGGTGTAGTCCTCATGCCATATCAAGACAACCTCTCAAAATCAATCAAAATACAAAATTCTGAAGCCCAGTTCCAGTGGATAAATCTACAAAATACTCCTGCAACTAAGGTATGGTGATCACTGCAGAAGAGGTGGCAGAAAAATTGTAGTGCTGTGAGATTGTGTTTCCAAGAAATGTCTGAAGCTACCCCCATAAAATCTTACCAGTATGACTGCCTAAACATGAGCTGAATATAGACAACAATACACACATTAACGCGAGTGATGGAAAGCCCAAGAGGCCTCAACCCTATACAAAGAACTCTAGGCAGCTTGAGAGTGCTGCAAGTAGGAGAAATGGTCTCATTTTAAAACTAATTCTACTTGTTATCTAACAATTTCATAACGCATGCTATGTAATGCATTCTGATTTCCCTCATCCTCTATTCTCTTTCTTCTCCCCAACTCCTGACTACTCCTATTACTTTTTACCCTAGCCTTTCACACGTTCATGACTTTTTGATTTGCTTTGTGCTCCACTGAGTTTAACCAGAGCCATTTGTGTGACCATAGGTCGGCAGCTATGAAATGGAGGCCAGTGGGCTCACGAGTGGATAAACAGTGGAAACTCTGACTTTCCGTTTCTGGAGTCTGTCAGTATCCGTAGTTCAGTATGGATGGGTAAGGACCCATGATCACCTCCCTGATTTATGACTGATTGTTGATAAGTTCAGACCAATGCAGGCACAGTGAAAACAACTGCTGTGCTCATTAAAGCTATGGTTCCCTCGTGCTTAGAAGACAGGATTTAATCACTGTCTTCCAGCTATCTCCCAGCTCTTATTTTCTTTCTGTCTCTTCTACCACAATACTCCCTAAATATCAGAGCAACACTATAAATGTTCTCTTTAGGACTATTCACTCAGAGCAGTCACGATCACAGTTTCAGACTGAGTTTAGTCTATCATGGCAGGGAATATACACATATACACTCATATGAGTGGCTGAATCCATGACAGCAAGGCTGTTGTTCAGATGTTGATAAAACAAAATATAGAAAGCAAACAACACAAGTCAGAACCAGAGGTATATATAGCTTTTAATGACCCACCTCAGGAGCTACTTCTGTTAGTCAATTTCTTCTAAAAAGAGTGCAAGTTGGAAAGTTCTTGAAATAGTAGATTATTGAAGACCCTTCAGATTCAAACTAATAACATATGTGTCTATTCCTAAAAGGCTCATACCACCCATAATGTAAAATTTACTTAGTTCAAATTTAAATAACTTTCTAAGCTAAATAATTTGCTGCTGTTCAAAAGTTCAAAGTTGAAAATCTTCTTTGAGAGACAAATATATTCCCACCCCATTTCTCCCACGTTTTTCTTTCTGGAAATCCTGTTTTTTCTTAACCCTGGTGCTTAAATCTGATTAAAATATGTTCATTGTACTGCATTTTTTATGTGTTACTAGCCATAAAAATATTTTCTTCTTTGTAGCCAATAATCCAGGGTTAGCCTGAGTCAAGATCCCCAAAGAGGAGAAGCACCCCAGACTGCCACAGTGATAGAGGCACTATGCTTCCCATCTCTGTTTCCCACAATGCTGGAAAATCACTGAGAAACTGAGTCACAGCAATGTGAAGATCAGAATTTCGTTACCGGAGCCAAAATTAAATGTCTTCAGTAGGATTCCTAGGCAATGTCTAGGGGGAAAAAAATGAGGCCTACGCAAGTTCAAACACACTTGTGTCTGAAGACTGTATCGTTTCTATTTAATACAATGTAATATTAGTTTCATGTTAGTGACCTACACAGCAAATGTTCATAGTGTCAAATTTTTACTTATCAGCGCGTGAAACTCTTCAATCAGAATCCAGGTTGAAAGGTCCTTAACCCTTCCTGTGTCCCCATGTTCCTGCTTTCTAACTGTCCTAGTTTTGATCAAGAAAGAAAAGAGCACAGTGGTAAGAGTGGCTCTCACTGTGGTGGCATTCACACCGTCACAGCTCTGAAGCAGAGAACTCAGGCTAGAACCTGTGGGGGTCTAACTTTCAAAGGACTGCTCCTGATGACCTGCCTCAGCCAGTCTCCCTTTACACAACAAAGCTTCCACAGACTTCAGATTAGCACCACAGAGTGGTGACTGACCACTCAAACACTAGCTTGGGAGAGAAATTTCAGATACAGACTATAAGACTGTCTTTGATCTTTGTTGTTGGGATTTTTCTTTTTCTTAGGAGGGTAGTGTTAAATTTCTCTTTTCTTCTCTGTGATGCACATTTCTTTCCTAAGCTGGATCTTCCTGCACAGTGTGGTTTCTGGGTTGGGACAACCTGTCCTGCTTCCTATTAGCTTCTCTAGCTACCTCCCCTCATTTGGCTTTCTGTTGATTTGGTCCCTAAGAGTAAGTTCCTTATCTTTTAACAATTTAGATCACATTACCTAAAGGCACACGAACATCAGTTATGTCAGTGTCATTTGTGACTCTGCTCTCTACAGCTAGAAACAAGGGCTATTATCCATGCTGTTCTTAGAGTCACAACTAGTCACATTCGATGTCTGTAAACTCATTGATGGGGTGTCAGATGGGAGCACTTAAAATTATTTACAGACACCAATAATCTATTGTTATGCATTTCCATCTTGTAATGATTTTTACCATTTTAATGTTTTTTCTCATCCAAGAATCATTTAATTTTTAATGAAGAAAGTTTTCAGCACTGCATATAATATACATATATGTATATCTCACATGTATGTATTATATACAGAGAAGTGATATTTTTTAAAATAAAAATATGCTTTTAAGTGGTATTTTTATAATGTAATTTTTTATTACACTTTATTAATTTGTATCCCAGTTGTAGCATCCACCCTCATCCCCTCCCAACTCCACCCTCCCTCCCTCATGTCCTCCTTGGCCCTTCCCCAGTCCACGGATAGGGGAGGTCCTCCTCCACTTCCATCTGACCCTAGCCTATCAGGTCTCATCAGGACTGTCTTCATAGTCTTCCTCTGAGACCTGGTATGGCTGCCCTCCCATCAGAGGAAGGTGATCAAAGAGCCAGCCACTGAGTTCATGTCAGAAACAGCCTCTGTTCCTCTTACTAGGAGGGCTATTTGGAGACTGATCTGCCATGGGCTACATCTGTTTAAGGGTTCTAGGTGATCTCCATGAATGGGCCTTGGTTGGAGTATCAGCCTCAGAAAATACACCTGGACCCAGATTTTTTGGAACTGTTGTTCTACTTGTGAAGGTCCAGACCCTTCCAAGTCTTTCTATCTCTCCCTTCTTTCATAAGATTCCCTGCCTCTGCCCAAAGTTTGGCTATGAGTCTCAGAAGCCACTTTAATACCCTGCTGGGAAGAGTCTTTCAGAGGCCCTCTGTGGTCGGCTCCTGTCTTATTCCTTGTTTTCACCTTCTTCCAAAGTCTATCCTGTTTGCATTTCTAAATGAGGATTGACCCATAGTCCTCCTTCTGACTTAGCTTCTTTAGGTGTACAGATTTTAGTATGATTATCCTATATTATAGGTCTCATACCCACTTATAAGAGAGTATATACTATGAGTGTCTTTCTCCTTCTGGGATATCTCACTCAGGATGATCTTTTCTAGTTCCCACCATTTGCCTGCAAATTTCATGATTTCCTTGTTTTTAATTGCTGAGTAGTATTCCATTGTGTAAATGTATCACAATTTCTGTATCCATATGTCCATTGAGGGACATCTGGATTGTTTGCAGTTTCTGGCTATTACAAATAAAGTTGTTACAAACATGGTTGAGCAAATGTCCATGTTGTATACTTGAGCATCTTTTGGGTATATGTCTAGGAGTGGTATAGCTGGATCTTGAGATAACACTATTCTTAATTTTCTGAGAAAGCACCAAATTGATTTCCAAAGTGTTTTTACAAGTTTACATTCCCATTAGCAATGAGTGTTTTTCTTTCTCCACATCCTCTCCAGCATGTGTTTTCGCTTGAGTTTTTTATCTTAGCCATTCGCTGGGTGTAAGGTGAAATCTCAGGGGTTTGATTTGCATTTCCCTAATTATTAAGAGCATTGAGCATTTCTTTAAGTGTTTCTCTGCCATTCAATATGCCTCTATTGAGAATGCTCTGTTTAGCTCTGAAGCCCATTTTTTAACTGGATTACTTGATTTGTTGCTGTTTGACTTCTTGAGTCCTTTATATATTTTGGATATCAGCCCTCTGTTGGATATACGTTTGGTGAAGAACCTTTCCCAGTCTGTAGGCTATTTTTTTGTTCTTATTATAGTGTCCTTTGTTTTGCAGAAGCTTTTCAATTTCATGAGGTCCCATTTACTGATTGTTGATCTTAGGGCCTGTGCTGTTGGTGTTCTGTTCAGGAAGTTGTCTCCTGTGCCAATGAATTCAAGGTTCTTCCCACTTTTTCTTCTAGCAGGTTTAGTGTGCTTAGTTTTATGTTGAGGTCTTTGATCTACTTGGACTTTAATTTTGTGCAGAGTGATAAGTATGGATCTATTTGCATTTTTCTACATGCAGACATCCAGTTAGACCAGCACCATTTGTTGAGGATATCTTTTATCCATTGCATGGTTTTGGCATTTTTGTCAAAAATCAAGTGTCCGTAAGTGTGTGGATTTATTTCTGGGTCTTCTATTTGATTCCATTGATCCATGAGCCTGTTTCTATGTTAGCATCATGCATTTTTTTTTATTACTGATGCTCTATAGTACAACTTAAGATCAGGGATGGAGATACCTCCAGAAGTTCTTTTACTGCAGAGGATTCTTTTAGTCATTCTGGGTTTCTTGTTATTCCATATGAAGTTGAGA
>REGO01000192.1:813003-830280 GCA_010120015.1 Rhombomys opimus
TTTTTTATTAATTGCAGTTTATTCACTTTGTATCCCAATTATAGCAAACAGGATGGGCTTGCCCTCTTTTGAAAGTTTGTATAACCGGCTTCCTGGTCAGATACACCTCTGTGACCTAGCGACTCTCAGAGGACGTACACGGTATCTTCAGCAGTAAGGACTTATCCTTCACCTCTGTGGAGCAACCAAGGGCAACAGCGGTAGCTGATAGTGTTTGGGGGTCTCTCACCCAGCTCTGAACAACAACTCAAAAGAGTGCTTCTCACGCCTGGTGTTGGATATTTTCACATGATCTGTAGCTCTCGCAGGGAACATTGTCAACCAAGACAGAAAATTTTCATTTAAGCTATCCGTGCATGTGTGTGTGTCCGTGTGTGTCTACACAAACTTGTGTTACTTATGTGCATTCTAGGTATTTACAGGTAGGTAGTGACATGATTCCTTATGATGTGCTGCAGAAATCGCTATTGTTGTTTTGCCTCTTTCTTCTGTGTTTATCGCCCTCTCCTTCCCTAACTATAACCCTCTCTATACCTTTTCTCCATTTCCCTTTTCAGATCACTTGGATTGTGTTTTTCTCTCTTGTTTCTCTCACCAAACAATGGTCCAACTTTACTTTCCTAGTTTCTAAAGTTGCTACGAGTTATGCACTCACATCTGAAGACTTGAAGGTAGGAACTTCAGAAGAGAGAGAACAAGTGATGGTTGCCTTTCTGAGTTTGGGCTACCTCACTCAACTGCACCTGAACAAAGATGAGAACAACAGCCACGATAACATGAACAAGAGGGACAAACTGAAGAGGCCTCGAGCACTAATTAAAGGCAATTCTTCTGCAGAAAAGAGTATGCCAATTGGTTACAATAATTAGTATAGAGATACTAAATGGCCAACACTAACAACACATACATATAAGCATATAAGTAACATTATATAGACTGAGAAAATTCATATATATATATATGTGTGTGTGTGTGTATGTATGTTATATATATATATATATATGTTATATGTGATGGTTTGAAAAGCAGAAAGATAAGGGAAAGATCATACAATTGTATTTTAATCTGAAATAGAAAAAAAAAAAAACCTATTTGGCTGTCCAAGATTAGATTTTAAAAAGTGGCCTGCTCTTTGATCACCTCCCCCTGAGGGGACAGCAGCCTTGCCAGGTCACAGAAGATGACAATGCAGCCATTCCTGATGAGATCTGATAGACTAGGATCAGAAGGAAGGAGAGGAGGACCTCCCCTATCAGTGGACTTGGGGAGGGGCATGCATGAAGAAGGGGGAGGGAAAGTGGGATTAGGAGGGGAGGAGGGAGGGGTTTATGGAGCGATTCAAAGTGAATAAAGTGTAATTAATAAAAGTTAAAAAATTAAATATTTAAAATTTTAAAAAGGTGCTAACCCATAATATCTTATTCTTTTAGTATTTTAAAATATCCTACTCATTTTTCCTTAGAATTTCTGTATTGTAGGTTGTGGTATATAACATTTTTTAAACAAAGATTTTAATCATATCGGTACTATTACTTTAAAATCCTTCATCTTCTAAACTTTAGTTTGTGACCTATGTTTTATGAGTTAAATTTCTCTTCATATTCCAGTGTATTGCAGTACTCTCTATTCTGTTCTCTTAATCTAACTGTAATTTCTTGAGGTGGAACCACAGAATATTTTTAACATCATAAGATATTTAAACACCTTTTAATTATAGTAAAGATGTTATTTTTTCCTTTCCCCTAATGTTAATATATCTTTACCTATTTGTTCCTCCACATCAAATTTAGAATTATTTCTTTATGGTCTCAAATAATGTTTCATTAATGTTATAATTACTTTGGAAGCTCTGTGCATATTTTACAAACTTCAGGGTTTCTCCATACAGTCTATTCATATTGTATTGCCAATTTTATTTCTATTGCTTTGTAAAGTATCATAAAACTGATCATGTAGATTATATGGATTTCTTAATAAGATATTACTATAATGTGAATATTACCTTTTCTCATTATGTACTCTAATTGGTTATTTCAGCTATGCAGAAAAACTATCAACATCACCATTTAATTTGTATCCAATCATTGTAATGAACTTCAGTATTAATTCTCCTAGTCTTGTAGATTACCCCCTTGAGTTGTCTACTTAAGTAGTCATATCATATGCACATCATAACAAAAATTGTCTTTTCTGATTTCACTGATATATTATATATGTTTAGTAAGAATATCTAGGCCTATTAACTAACAGTAAAGATTTGAAAAAATTTTGTATTCTGAAATATAACACTAATTTTCAAAATATTTTAACTAATTCTTTTAAAATTGCATGTAATGTGTTCTAATCACATTCAAATTACCCCAATTCCTCTGCATGCTCACCTCTTTACTCACCCAACTTTGACTTTTCTTCTTTTCAAAAATATTTTAAGCCTCATTGAGTCTAACTTTCATTGCCTAACAGCTCTTGGGAGTAGGGCCAGAGCTGGAGTACGGTGGATCTCCAAGTGGTCATGCCATTAAAGAAAGCTGACTTTTGCTCTCCCAGAATCTATCAAATGCTGATAGCTTCTCAGCTTGTGGTGTTATCTTGTGCCTCCTTCCCTTCTTCATGTGCAGATTTTGTCTAGCTTGAGTTTATGCATATCCTTTACATGCTGTTACAATTACTATCAGCTCATCTGGGCAACTGCTCCTTTGTGTCCCCAAATCACCACTTTCTTGAAGTCCTCTTGGACCTCCGACTCTTAGAATTTTTCCACTCCCAATTCTGTGGCGTTCCGAGATCCTTAGTAAGAGGGGTGCCATATGGATGATGTTTTTTTTTATTTAATTACAATATAATTACATTGTTTCTTCCTTCTCTACTCTCTCTTAACCCCTCATTCCTTCCAAATTCATAGCCTTCCCTTAATTAATCATTGTTGTTATAATTATGTGTGTATTTTTACAAATGCAACTTGCTGTGTTCTTTTAGTGTTGTATGCATGCATGTTTCCAGGGCTTACCACCCTCTCAGAATAACAATTAAGAGACTCAGCCCTGGGGAAGACGGTTTCTTCTTCTCTCAAGTGGTAACCCATGCGATTGCCCTCATCTATGTTTGTATTTTTTCGACTTGTTTCGAAAGCCGTGCTTTTGAAGTTTCATGGGTGCAGCTCCCCTACCATAGCTAGAAAGCACTGAAGCATCAACAATTCAAGTCTTTAACTCAAGGGTCAGATAATATCATAGAGAAATAGATGGAAGATTGTAACAGTAGGGTGATGAGGAAAATTTTGAGACTATTAGATGCTTTGAGATATCATTAGCATATGTTAATTTTCACTTCTTAATAACTAACAAATGTTATTGAAGATGTCTTTTGTCAGTAAAGGAGAGCCAATGAAATATTAACATCATCTTTCTGTCATTGATTTGTCTGATTATCTATTTATGTATCTATCACATCTCAATCTCTCTACCTCTCTAATCAAATATGTTACAGTGTAATTTAAAACACGAGCACACACAAGCACACATACACACGCACACTTATTTCTCTATTTGTTTCTGAAAAGAAAGCAAGAATCAACTTTCCTTAGCTGAATGTTCCATTTGTGAACTTATACAGATTCCGAGAAGCTATGTATTAGAGCGTAAACTGACACACCCTTCAAACAAAAACAAACTCAGTTATATATATTTATTTATTTATTTTACATGGGTTCACTTTATAATAAATGATTTTCTCTTTTTCTGGGTTTAGAAATAAATTTATTTGTAATAGGCAAATGCTTTCTTTTTTTATTTTATTACTTTTATATGATTTACAGTTCATTTATTTTGTATATCAGCTGTAGCCCCCTCCCTCATTCCCAATCCCACCCTACCTCCCTCATATCCTTCCTGCCCCTCTTAAGTCCACTGATGTGGAAGATACTCCTCCCCTTCCACCTGATCCTAGCTTATCAGGTCTTTTCAGGGGCTACAGTGTCCTCTTCTTCTATGGCCTAGCAAGGCTGCTCCTCCCTTGGGACATTCCCTGTTCCCCTACCTAGGGAACTCACTTGGATACTGAGCTTTCATGGGCTATATCTGGGTAGGGGTTCTAGGTTATATCCATTCATGGTACTTAGTTGGAGAAACAGTCTCAGAAAAGACCCCTGTGCCCAGATATATTTGGTCCTTGTAGAGCACCTGTCCTCTCCAGGTCTTACTAATTCCCCCTTCTTTCATATGATTCCCTGTACTCTACCAAAGTTATGAGTCTCAGCATCTGTTTTGATACACGGCTAGGTGTCGTCTTTCAGGGGCCCTCTATGGTTACTTGTTTTCTCCTATTTCCAATGTCCATCCCATTTGTCTTTCTAAGTGAGGATTGATCATCTTACCCTGGGTCCTCTTTCTTGTTTATTTTCTTTAGGTGTGCAGGTTTTAGTATGTTTATCCGATCTTATAGGTCTAGTACCCACTGACAAATGAATATATACCATGTGTGTCTTTCTCCTGGGATACCTCACTCAGGATGATCTTTTCTAGCTTCCATCATTTGCCTGCAAAGGTCATGATTTCCCTGTTTTTAATTGCTGAGTAATATTCCATTGTGTAAAAGTACCACGATTTCTGTATCCATTTCTCCGTTGATGGACATCTGGGTTGTTTTTAGGTTCTGGCTATTATGAATAAAGCTGCTACAAATATGGTTGATCAAATGTCTTTGTTGTGTACTTGAGCATAGTTTGGATATATGCCTAGGAGTGGTATAGCTGGATCTTGAGGAAGCACTACTCCTAATTGTCTGAGAAACCACCAGATTGATTTCCAAAGTGGTTGTACCAGTTTACATTCGCACCAGCAATGGAGGAGGGTTCCCCTTTTTCTACAATCTCTCCAGCATGTGTTGTCACTTGAGTTTTTGATCTTAGCCATTCTGATCGGTGTCAAGTGAAATCTCAGTGTCCTTTTGATTTGTATCTCTGACAGCTACGAACTTTGAGCATTTCTTTAAGTGTTTCTCTGACATTCTGTATTCCTCTACAGAGAATTCTCTGTTTAGCTCTGTACCTCATTTTTTAATCGGATTACTTGATTTATTGCTTTTTAGATTATTTAATTCTTTACATATTCTGGATATTAGCCCTCTGTCAGATAAAGATCCTTTCCCTGTCTGTAGGCTGTTGTTTTGTTCTGACAACAGTATCTTTTGTTTTACAAAAGCTTTTCAGTTTCATGAGGTCCTGTTTATTGATTGTTGCTCTTAGAGCCTGTGCTGTTGGTGTTCTGTTCAGGAAGTTGTCTCCTGTGCCAACCAGTTCTAGGCTCTTCCCCACTTTTTCTTCTAACTGATTTAGTATTTCTGGTTTTATGTTGAGGTCTTTGATCCACTTGGCCTTTAGTTTTTTACAGGGTGATAAATATGGATCTATTTTCATTTTTCTGCATGTAGACATCCAGTTGGACCAGCACCATTTGTTGAAGATGCCATTTTTTTCCATTGAATGGTTTTGGCTTCTTTATCAAAAATCAAGTATCCATAGGTGTGTGAGTTTATTTCTGGGTCTTCTATTCAGTTCCATTGATCCACCATTCTGTTTCTATGCCAATACAATGCTGTTTTTATTACTATTGCTCTGGAGTACAGCTTGAGATCAGGGATGGAGATACCTCCCGATGATCTGTTGTTGCACAGGATTGTTTTGGAAATTCTGGGTTTTTTGTTTCTCCATCTGAAGTTGAGAATTGTTCTTTCACAGTCTGTAAAAAATTTTATTGGTATTTTGATGGGAATTGCATTGAATCTGTGGATTGCTTTTGGCAGAATAGCCATTTTCACTATGTTAATTCTACCAATTCATGAGCATGGGAGATCTTTCCATCTTCTTATGTCTTCTTCAATTTCTTTCTTCAGAGACCTGAAGTTTTTCTCAAACAGGTCTTTCACTTGCTTGGTTAGAGTCACCCCAAAGTATTTTATGTTATTAGTGGCTATTGTGAAGGGTGTTGTTTCCCTGATTTCTTTCTCAGCCCTTTTGTCTTGGGTATAGAGGAGGGCTTCTGATTTTTTTGAGTTAATTTTGTATCCAGCCACTTTGCTGAAGGTGTTTATCAGCTGAAGGAGTTCTCTGTTGAATTTTTGGGGTCACTCATGTATACTATCTTATCGTCAGTGAATAGTGAAACTTTGACCTCTTTCTTTCTGATTTGTATCCCTTTGATCTTCTTTAGTTGTCTTATTGCTCTAGCTAGGACTTCAAGTACTAAATTGAAGAGCTATGGAGGGAATGGGCAGCCTTGCCTTGTCCCTGATTTCAGTGGGATTGATTTGAGTTTCTCTCCACTGAGTTTGATGTTGGCTATAGGCTTGCTGTATATTGCCTTTACTATATTTAGGTATGTGCCTTGTATTCCTGATCTCTCCAAAACTTCAAACATGAATGGGTGTTGTATGTTATCAAATGTTTTTTCAGCATCTAAGGAGATGATTATGTGGGTTTTCTCCTTCAGTATGGTGAATTACATTGATGGATTTCCATATACTGAATCACCCTTCTCCTGCCTGGGATGAAGCATACTTGGTCATGTTGGATGATGTCTTTCATATGTTTTTGGATTCAGTTTGCCAGTATTTTATCGAGTTTTTTTGCATCAATATTCATAAGAGAGATAGGTTTGAAGTTCTCTTCTTTTTTTGGGGGGGGTCTTTGTATGGTTTAGGTATCAGGGTGACTGTGGCTTCATAGAATGAGTTTGGTAATGTTCTGTTTCTATTTTGTGGAATATTTTCAGGAGGATTGGAGTTAGCACTTCCTTGAAGGTCTGGTAGAATTCTGCACTGAATCCATCTGGCCCAGGGCTTTTTTTTGAAGGGGAGACAGTTGGAGACTGCTTCAGTTTCCTTGGGGGATATAGGGCTATTCAGTCTATCTACCTGATCTTAGCTTAATTTTAGTAAATGGAATCCATTAAGAAAATTGTGCATTTCATTTAGATTTTCAAATTTTGTGTATTATAGGCTTTTGTAGTATGACCTATATGTTTTGTAGTATGACCTATGATTGTTTGGATTTCCTCAGTGTCTATAGTTATGTCCCTCTTTTCATTTCTGATTTTACTGATTTGGATAGATTCTCTCTGCCTTTTAGTTAGTTTGGCTAAAGGTTTGTCTATCTTGTTGATTTTCTCAAAGAACTAGCTCTTTGTTTCATTGATTCTCTGAATAGTTTTATTTGTTTCTAATTGATTGATTTCAGCTCTGAGTTTGATTATTTCCAGCTGTCTGCTCCTCTTGGGTGTTTCTGCTTTTTTTTTTCCCTAGGGTTTTCAGTTGTGCCATTAAGTTGCTTATATGTGATGTTACAAATTTTTTCTTGAAGGCACTTATTGCTATGAATTTTCCTCTGAGCACTGCTTTCAATGTGTCCCATAAATTTGGGTATGTTGTACCTTCATTTTCATTGAATCCTAGGAAGTTTTTAATTTCTTTTTTTATTTCTTCCTTAATTGAGCTGTCATTGAGCAGCAAGTTGTTCAGTTTCCATGTGTGTGTAGGCTTTTGGCTATTTCCATTGTTGTTGAGGTCCAGCTTTAGTCCATGGTGGTTGGATAGACTACAAGGGATTATTTCAATCTTCTTGTATTTGTTGAGGTTTGCTTTGTGACCAATGATATGGTCTATTTTGGAGAAGGTTCCATGAGGTGCTGAAAAGAAGGTATACTCTTTTGAGTTTGGGTGAAAAGATTTGTAGACATCTATTTGGTCCATTACAAATGATTTTTACATTCTCCTTGAGCTTTAGTACAATTTTCTCAATTTTTAATTAGACCATGTGTTATTATTTATGTTTTTATTCTCGAGTTAAGTAAGAATCATGAAAACTTAATATTTGCCATCAAAGCTATAATTATTTCATTTGATGCTACTCACTGTGCAATAGGTGCTAAGTCACCTGTTTATAGTCACACACACTTGGGTGTATAGTGTAATAGTCACCTGTTTATAGCCACACACACACACACACACACACACACACACACACACACACACGGATGTGTAGTGTAATAGTCCCAGGAATTCATCAGTTTCCAGTAAAATATCAATCAGGTACAAATGTCAATAAATAGAACCGTTGTTAACTTTCCTGTGTGAATCTCTGACACCTTCTAGGAGAGGGCATGGTAAAGACAGCTTGGAAGGTTCTGTCTATGGTTCACTGAAGGTTCTGCAATGGCAAGATACAGCTCCCAAAACAATGAATCCTGACTTCTGTTCTTCATCTGGACGTGTAACAATGTACGTGGTGATATTTAGATATGGGTGTGGGAATATGGAGAATGAGAGTGCCTTTGAATCTTAGGGGACGACATCTTTAAACAAAGACACCTTCCCAGTGTACTGCTAGGTAGTAAGCTGGATCGTTACACTTCAGTACAATGAAATGTCCATTCATTGCTCTTCAGGAACACTGAAAGAAGAAAGAAGTCAGAAGCCATTAGTTACTTTTCTTCGGCCATTGCATTACAATATCCTTATCAGAAAGTCCTATACTCACCACCGCTTACTCAGTCACTATGTTCCCTGCCAATCCTATGTATGTAAGTATGTATGTATATATGTATGTATGTATGTATGTGTATTTTCATAATTCTGTGAGTTTACATTATTTTTCTATTTTCATAGAAACCTTCTAGGAAGTTTATAAACACTGAGCAAAGAGCTATATTACAGGCATATAAGTACAAATCCAGGCCCTACTAGAGAACTCAGATTTGGAAAAGTTCATGTAGGCTGCCCTACCCCCAATCTTTCAGACTCATTATCTCAGCAGCCTCCCACACTATCCCCAGTCACACTCCCTCTACTTGCTGTGCCCCAGCCTCCAACAGGAGGCTCTAAAAGAGACCAAGCATATTGGGAGAAGTCTAGGTAGGCTGTCAGCCTGCAACTTTCTCCCACTTTTAGACTCTTCACTCTCTATCTCCAGCCCTCTACCCCAGCAATCTACCCATCAGATTGGGAGAAATCCAGAAAGCCTGGCAGCCTAACTATCTACTCCACTCCTTCAGCTATTGTGCTACTATTCCTGGTCCCCTACCTGCCTAATGGCCATATTCCAGACCACAGTGGGACAGAGAAACCCTACTTTATCAGAGAACAGCCCTAAACCAAAAGCACAGTCCTCCTGTGGAAGAGACTCCTCACACTGCCAGAGACCAAACAGACTCTGAGAAGTCAAAGTAGACTGCCTGTTCGCCATACTCCCTCACTCTCTCAGTATTCCAGTCCCCTATCACTAGTCCTAGAGCTGCCTAGTTGCCTTTTTCCGGCATCCAACTGGGGTAGAGACTCCATTTCTATCAGAAACCACACAGACTGGGAGAAGCCTAGGCCATGTAGAACAGAAGACCAGAGAGGAGCCAGAAACCAAGGAACAAAACTCCCTTCTGACAAAAACAAACACAGAAACTGGAACCTGGATCTTTAATTATTCAAACCCAAGTGTCTAGAAGCCAGTTTAAGAACACAGAAGATAATAGCTAAGGCATAAGGTCACCCCCAGAACTTAGAGCTCCTGCTACAGCAAGCCCTACTTACTCCAACACAACAAAAACATAAGAAAAAGACCTTAAAATCAACTTTATGAGGAAGATTGAGCTCCTCAAGGAGAAAATGAATGAATCCCTTAAAGAAATTCCAGAAAACATAAACAAAAACAATTGGAGACAAGAACAATAGGAATAGAGGACAGAGAAGATTCCCAGCTCAAGGCCCAGAAAATATTTTCAATAAAATCATGAAAGAAATTTTTCCTAATGTAAAGAAGGAGATGCCTATAAAAGTACAAGAATCTTACAGAATAGCAAATAGATGGGACCAGAAAAGGAACTCCCCTTAACACACAATAATCAAAGTGGCAAATAATCAGAAAAAAAAAAGAGAAAGAATAGTAAAAGCAGCAAGGGAAAAATGTGAAAGTCACATATAAAGGGAGACCTATTAGAATTACACTCCACTTCTCAATGGAGACACTAAAAGCCAGAAGGGCCTGGACAGATGTCCTGTAGACTCTAAGAGAACAGCATGGATTCCAGCCCAGACTACTCTACTAAGCAAAACTTTCAATCAACACAGAAGCAGAAAACAAGATATTACAGGACAAAGTCAAATTTAAACAATATCAATCTACAAATCCAAGCCAATAGACTGATAGAAAAAATCCACAAGGTCATTCCATTAGATGCTTAAAGAGCTTTTGACAAAATCCAACACCTCTTTATGATAAAGTCTTGGAGAGATCAAGAGTACAAAAGACATGTAAACATAATAAAAGCAATTTTCAGAAAGCCAAGAGTCAACCTCAACTTAAATGGAGAGAAACACAAAGCAAATTGAATAATCTCAGGAACAAGACAAAGCTATCCACTCTCTATCTATTCAATATAGTATTTGACATTCTAAATGAAGCAAAAAGACAATAAAGGAGATCGAGGGAATACAAATTTGAAAGGAATAAGTCAAAGTATTGCAATATATTGATGATATGATAGCATATATAAATAGTCCCAAACATTCTACCAGGGAACTTCTGCAGCTGATAAACACCTTCAGCAAAGGGCAGGATACTTTCAATTAAAAAAAAAATAAAACAGTTATTAAGTAGCCTTCCTATATACAAACAATAAATGGGCAGAATAACACCCTTCACAATAGTCATAAATAATATAAAAAATCTTGGGGTAACTCTAACCAAGCAAGTGAAATATCTGTATGACAAGAACTTCGAGTCTCTGAAGAAAGAAACTGAAGCAGATGTCAGAGGATAGAAAGATCTCCCAAGCTCACAGATTAGTAAAGTAAACATAGTAAAAATGGTCATCTTATCAAAATCAATCTACAGATTCAATGCAAACCCCATCAAAATTCTAACACAATTCTTTACAGATCTTGAAAGAACAAATACTCAACTTCACATGGAAAAACAAACAAACAAAAACAGTTTAGCAAAAACAATCCTATACAGTAAAATAATTTCTGTAAGTACCACTACTCCTGATTTCAAGTTCTACTACAGAGATATAATAAAAAAAAGCACATGAAATTGACATAAAAGCAGAAGGGTTGATTAATGGAAACTAATTGAAGACACACAAGTAAATTCACACACCTATGGACACCTGGGTTTTGATAAAGAAATCAGAATTATACAATGGAAAAAAAGAACCATCAACAAATAGTGCTGTTCTATCTGGATGGTTGCATGTAGAAGAATTTAAAGAGATCTATATCCATCACCCTTCAGAAAACCCAAGTGGAAGTGGATAAAAGATCTCAGCATAAAACTAGATACATGGAACCTGATGGAAAAGAAAGTGTGGAAGAGCCTTGAACACGTTGGCACAGCAGAAAACTTCTTGAAGAGAACATCAATAGTACAAGAAGTAAGATAAACAATTAATAAATGGTAACTCATGAAAATGAAAAGCTTTTGTATGACAAAAGGTACCATGAATACGACAAAACAGTAGCCTACTGAATGGGAAAAGGTTTTCTATTATATATCTGACAGATGGATAATTTCTAAAATATACAAAGAACCCAAGTAAGTAGATATCAAGAACCCAAATAATCCAATTAAAAAATGGGGTACAGATCCAAAAAAGAGAATTCTCCACAGAGAAATCTCATTTGACTGAGAAGAACTTAAAGAAATGTTCAACATCCTTAGCCATAAGGAAAACACAAATCAAAATGACCCTGACCCTGAGATTTCACCTCACACCCATCAGAATGGCTAATATCAATGACTCAGGCAAAAACACATGCTGGAAAGGATGCAGAGAAAGGAGAACCCTCCATTGCTGGTGGGAATGTAAACTTGTACAACCACTTTGGAAATCAATCTAGTGCTTTCTCAGACAATTAAGAATAGTGCTTCCTCAAGATCTAGCTATACCACTTCTAGGCATATATCCAAATTATGCTCTAGTACACAACAAGGACATTTGCTCAATCATGTTTCTAGGAACTTTATTCATAATAGCCAGAACCTGGAAACAATATTAATATCCCTCTATGGAGAATCAACACAAAATATGTGGTATATTTACAAAATGGAAAACTACTCAGCTATTAAAAACAAGGAAATCATGAAGTTTGCAGGCAGTTAGTGAGAACTATAAAACATCATCCTGAGTGAGCTATCCCAGAAGCAGAAAGACACACATGGTATATACTTATAAGTGGATATTAGACATATAATATAGGACAAACACATTAAAATCTGTACATCTAAGGAAGCTGGGCGAGAAGTAGGACCCTGGGTAAGATGTTCAATCCTCATTCAGAAAGACAACCTGGACAAACATTGGAAGAGGGAGAAAACAGGGAACAGAACAGGAGCCTACCAGAGAGGGCCTCTGAAAGACTCTACCCAGCAGGGTATCAAAGCAGATGCTCTGACTCATTAACAAATGTTGTACAGAGTGCCAGGAATCTTATAAAAGAAGGGGGAGAGAGAAATACCTAAAGGGGACAGGAGCTCCACAAGGAGAGCAGCAGAATCAAAACATCTGGGCCCAGGGGTCTTTTCTGAGACTGATACTCCAACCAAGGACCATGCCTGGAGATAACCTACAACCCCTGTGCAGATGTAACCCATGACAGCTCAGTCTCCAAGTGTGTCCTAGTAAGGGGAAGAGGGACTGTCTCTGACACGAACTCAGTGGCTGGCTCTTTGATCACCTTCTCCTATGGGGGTAGGGGGGCAGCCTTACCAGGCCACAGAGGAAGATAATGCAGCTCATCCTGATGAGACCTAACAGGCTACAGACAAAAGGAAGGGGAGGAGGGGAGTACCATCAGTGGACTTGGAGAGGGGTATGGGAGGAGATGAATTATGGAGGATGGGATTTGGAGGGAATGACGAAGGGGTCTACAGCTGGGATACAAAGTGAATAAACTGTAATTACAAAAAAAAAAGACTTAGTAATGGGGGCTATGGAAACTGAACCAGCCATCTCCTATAACCAGGGAAGTCTTCTAGTGGAGAAATTGGGACACCAACCCAGTCACAAAACCTTTAACCTACAAATTGTCCTTCCAGAATGATGTGATGGGGTAAAGACCAATGACTGATCCAGGGTGATATATAAGCCATAAGTGGAAGCCTAGAATAGAAAAAAAAGAGTAAAAAAATATTTTTTCAAATAATATTTTGCTATATTCACAGTCAAGAGCCAGACATAGTCACCATCAGAGAGGGTAGATCCAGAAACTGATGGAAACAGATGCAGAGACCCACAGCCGACCATTAGGCAGAACTCAAGTGATTCCTGTAGAAGAAGGAAAGGAAGGATTGTAGAAGCCAAAGATTAATGATGCCTCAAGAAAATCTACAGAATCAACAGCCCTGGACTCACAGGGGCTCACTGAGGCTGAACCGGCAACCAGAAGGCCTACATGGGTCTCCCGAGGCCCTCTGCATACATGTTATAGCAGTGTTGCCTGTTGTTTCCGTGGACTCTTAACAGATGGAGCAGGAAATGTGTCCACTGTTTTGTCTGCTTTGCGGACCACTGACCTCCTACTGGATTGCCTCATCCAGCCTTCATATGAGGAGGGGTGCTTAGTTGCTGCAGCTGGATATTCCTGTTTCCTAGCTATCCCTGGGGAGGCTTCCCTTTTCTATAGGGAACAAAGGAAAGGATGGAGGTGGTGGGTTGGGCTCAGAGGAGAGGAAGGCGAAAAACTGTGGTAGGAATGCAACATATGAAAACATAAATTAATAAAAAAACATATAGAAAAAATGTATAAATCCAGGAAAAGTATGCAGTGTCATTAAGGGAGGACAAAATGCACAGAAAAAAAAAACAGAAAAATCTTTCTTACTCAGGCTCAGGGCAACTCAAGCACATTTTATAAAAGAGAAAATAAAAATCAGGAAATGAAATCTTTAGTCAGATACTTAGAAACTTTAATCTTGTTTCATATAGTGATCACATGATAAATTCAGGATGAAAATATCAATGGAAAGTAACTGGATCTTTTAGAAGTAATCATTTAGGACAGTGAGAAATAACTACCACTAAACAATTTTGTATGGTATACAAAATTGCTATTGTTCATATAGAGAGTAAATTTTAAAAGAGAAACAACAACGTTGTTGTTTAAACAATTGTTACATTTTATCAATTTGATCATTTTAACATCACTAAAGCATATCAATATATTTTAAGGCCTTAGATTGCTCTTATTTCTACAGAATGAGAACCCACCATGCAATTGGCAGACTGAGAAGTATAACATCTATCAACAAACTTAAGAGTGGTTGTGGTTTGATGGAAAAAATTCTACCTATGTCTGAGGCAGGAGAATACTGATAACTGGGCTCAAAGACAGCTAGTCAGAGAGAAAGAATTTCACTCTTTCACTATGGTGGATGAGGCCCATTCATATAGGAAGAATTGTCTATTTAGCTTAGCCTACCAATTCTATAATAATCTTTCCCAGAAATACCTTTCCAGTCATACACAGAAAAATATCTAACAATGTATGTTAGCATCTATGATTTTATTCAAAATGCTAAATTAAATTAACCACTTCAAATCCACCATTTGCCAATTTGGCACTCGTGCGCATCACTTTATACTACACATATTGAATGATTATGATAGCAATGTCATAGTATTTGGAAAAAGATCCTACATGTAGAGAGATATGTACAAAAACCCATTCACAGAAGAGGAAGAAAAATCCTAGAGTAATATTTAGTCTTTTTGATAACTTATATTTATGATCTCAAACTAATAGTCCTTAAATACTAAGATATAACCCCAGAATATTTGCATTAAGTGAGATAGAGAGGAAAAAACACAAATTAAGTATATACATACTATATGTTTATACACACATACATACATAGTAAAGAAGAAAACCTTGTATCAATTATAGTCTTCACTTCTATGAGAAGACATGTGAGCCTAATGGGCATGCCAAATAATCCTTTTTCCTCCTCCCTTTATTCTCTTAACATTCCTTAAGTACTGTAATTCATCGTGGTTATTAACCTTGATCTAAACATTTGAGCTTAAATGTCACTATTTGAGCTGTTGTCCTTTGGACTTTAAGCACAGGGTCTGATTATAGGAAAAGTTAGCCTAGGGAATTGTCTGGATTCAAAACATATTCTTTTTTTCTTCTTCAAAGTGGAATGGAAGTTGAATGTGCCCCTTGACAGTCATGTTCAGTCATAACAACTAGCATAATAAATGCTTTCTTTGACAATTAATTCATAGGCATGATGAATTCAGTGTCCAGGAAGCAGTCTCACTTCATATTCAATGGAATCATAGTATCTTCTTGTTGAAGATATCTAGGCAAGAACAGAGTTTCACAAGAACAAGAAGCAATAATAATAATAATAATAATAATAATAATAGTTCTTAATTGGTACTTGGAAAGGAAAAGGTTCATTTCACTCAGAGCTCCATATAACAATTCATCATAAAAAGCAGTGAGGGCAGAAACCTGGAGGCAGGAGCTGATGAAGGGGCTATGGAGAGGGGATATTTATTGACTTGCTCCCTAGCACTTGCTCAGCCTGCTTTGCTATGGCATCCTGGACCACCAATCCAGATGTGGCCCCACCCACAATGCAATATCCCCTTCCACATCACTAGTTAAGAAAATGCTTTACAGCCTAATCTTATGGAAACATTTTTCAATTTTGGCTTTTTTTTTCTCTCTGATGACTCTGGTTTTTGTCAAGTTGACACAAAACTGGCCAGTGCAGTGTGTGTCAGCTTGACACACAAACACGTTACAGGTAAGCCACAACCTCACCTTTCTTGTTCATCACCAAGATCACATATTAATAAAGAGATCACAATATAAGACATTTTACAAACCTGCAAGTTCAACATCCGTACATATTCAAAGACTTTAAAAGTTGTCTCTTTAAAAATATCCAATCTCTTTAGAAGTTTAGTGTCTTCATTGTGGAATCCTATAAAAAATCATTAAACATTTTCTGACCTCAAGACGAAAGAACGGGGCAGTCAGAATCAGATCAGAACAAAACCAACCTCCCAGCAGTATCTAACACAAAGTACAATGTCTGAGATCCACTCATGATCTTCTGGGCTCCTGTAGGTCACTTTTCTGGCTCTGCTCTTAGCAGCACACACAGCTTGTCTTCTCGGCCCCATTCTACCACTGCTGCTGTTTTTGTTGGTCACACTATGGTACTGGTATCTGCTGCACCTAGGTTGTACTTTCACTGGTAGCCCCTCATGGCATCTCTTCATAATGCTAAACATCTCTGCTTGACCCCCTTTAACCTTCGGACATCAGCTGCTGCTGAGGCTGCATCATTCTGGACTCTCACTGTAACAAGCCTCAGCTGTTTTACATGACCTCAAAACTAGTACCAGTTGGGTGACTCTTAAACTGCCAAATTCAGTTGCCAGAAGGAGGTACAATGTTGGCCACCACTAGAACAAAGCTTCTGTACGCTAATTCTGAGAAAACAATTCCCAGAAGATTTTACCTCACTGATAATCTCTGCTTAATCAGCACAGTTTCTTAGCTCCAGCTAAGAGTCGTACTAGTAAAGCAAAGATTTTATTTCAGTGGTTCTGATTTCTTGTCAATCATAGCTGATTCTTCAGACGCAGCTAACCAGAAGCATAGATTCTAAACTCAAAATAGCAAATGGCTCTGATAGAGTATGTGACTTTCACACTTCCTTCCCTCAGGAACTTCACAAGCAAGCTCTCCATCATTTACATAATTTGTTGGTGGTGTTGTTTTACCCTTCTGCTCTTCCAAGGTCCCACAGAACAGCTCACCAAAGTATGAGCACACAATAGCTTCTTTTCTCTCTCAGAAATCTGAAGTCCTACAATCCTTTCAAAAACAACATGGCTAGACGTGTCACAGCAATGCCTCACAACTGGTACCACCTGGCCTTAGTTAGGGTTACCAATTTTGTGATGAAACACCATGACCAAAAGCATGGATGAGAAGGGTTTATTTCACTCAAGTTTTCATGTAGCAGTATATTATCAAAAGCAGTATGAACAGATATTCAAGTTGGATAGGAACCTTAAGGCAGAAACTGATGCAAAGGCCATAGCAGCGTGATGCTTCCTGGTTGGTTCTCCATGGCTTGCTTCTTCTGCTTGCTTTTCTGCAGAACACAATACTACCAGCCCAGTGGTGTGATGGGCCTTCCCACATCAATCATTAATTAAGAAAATACCATACAGGCTTGCAGGCAGCTCAGTCTTTTTTTTTTTT
>REGO01000192.1:832653-843682 GCA_010120015.1 Rhombomys opimus
GCTCTGGCTAGGACTTCAAGTACTATGTTGAAGAGATATGGAGAGAGTGGGCAGCCTTGTCTTGTCCCTGATTTCAGGGGGATTGATTTAAGTTTCTCTCCATTGAGTTTGATGTTGGCTGTAGGCTTGCTGTATATTGCCTTTACTATGTTTAAGTATGTGCCTTGTATCCCTGATCTCTCCAATACTTTAAACATGAATGGGTGTTGGACTTTGTCAAATGCTTTTTCGGACAGCCCAGTCTTATGGAATCATTTTATCAACTGAAGCTTCCTCCTCTCTGACAATTCTAGTTTCTGTCAAGTTGACATAAAGCTAGCCAAGACAGGCCATTGTGTGGTACATTTCCACTTCTACACCTTAATTCCTGAACCCACGAATTCTAGGAACTGAAGAAATGGCAACTAATACCACATGCTGAGCCAAGAAAACACAGCCTTCCAAGGAAGGTCCATGATCCCTGGCAGGCAGTTTAACGAGTTCTCCAAGATCCTTTACCTCAGATCAAACCAGCTGCTCAAGGAGCCTAGGTAACACAGCAATACCAGTGCATCTGACAAGCATGTCTTCTTTGTCGGCCTTATTTGATGTCTTCTCCCTCACCCCACACAAATGCTGCTATTTAGAATAAGGCATTCTGTGTGTACTTATAGAATATCTGGATAGAAGTATTGTACTCTCTGAAGACCTTCTAAGAATTCTTAACTAGAAGGACTACTTTATTTTTATTTTATTTTTATTTTTATTTTTAGTTACATTTTGTTAACTCTGTGTCCCAGCTGTATCCCACTCCCTCATTCCCTCCCCGAAGGACTACTTTAATAAGAACAATTCTTCCCCTTAGATGATGGAAGCAGTCCAGTGCAAACAACTGGCTGCCAGGTGGCTATATGGTTATCTAGAATAATGATGGCTTATATGGGACTCAGTGCTCTTTTCTGACACTAAATAGCTATATGCATGCAATAACAATTGTTTAAAAAGAAATATAAGAGGCCATGAACTTGAAAGACATTAGGGAGCAGTCTATGAAAGAGTATGGGTAGAGGAGATGGAAGAGAGAAATGTTGTAAACAAATCTCAAAAATGTGTTAATAAATATAAAAGAAGCAGAAAGCAAATATATAAGAAGTTAAAAAGACTTCTTATATATAAAACGTCTTAAATATAAGACTTTATATAAGAAGTCTTATATATAAGACTTCTTATATAAAAACGGTTTAACAACATGTGATTTATATTTATACATACAAAGATAGACATATATTTAAACACATTGTTTTATGATATTATTTAGTTCCATGATCAGGAAAACTGAGAAATCCAGGATTTGACGTCACATAGCAAAAAGGAGAAAACATACAGTAGAGCACTAGTCAGAATCACAGTCTTGAGAAATAGGGGCCTAATGGAACAAGGTCACACATGAAAAGGAAGGAGAAGACTTATGTATACGTGACTTTCATTCACCTGAAATGATTGTTGTCTTGGAGGTTTACTGTCTCCATTTGCTAACCTAGACCTAGTCCTGGAAGCTTCTAGACTCCATATCACCTAATCTAGGTCTAGAATGCTTTCAGTATCCCAGATTACTTCTGAATAAGCTCTCCCTTTCCTGCTCTTTCTCAACTCTTGCTGGCTGGTTCAACCCAGTTGTTCTGGCTCAACTCCTCTCCAAGCTGACTTAGTAAAGCTGGCTTGTCTTCACTTCTGACTGAATTGCTCTGCTTGGCCTCAAACTAATTCTAGCAATTTGTTGTAATCTTCTGGCTCCTTCTCATTCTCTGGCTTGTTTGCTCTTTACTTGTGTCTAGCTTGTTCTCTCTTCAACCAGTCTCTGAAAAACTGTCCTGGAAAAACTGCCTCCTCCTCCTCTCTCTCTCTCTCTCTCTCTCTCTCTCTCTCTCTCTCTCTCTCTTTCTGTTCTCTCTTAATTGGCCTCTCTGTTCTCATGAGGTTGGGCATATCTTATTCTGTCAAATCTTTCTGTGATTCCTCACTTTGTCGGCCTCTTAATTAGACCTCTCTTTCAAACATGGGTGCTTCCTTCTACAAACCTTCATTGTTTAAGATTAAAGGTGGGTAATAAGGGTGTATCTGCATTCCAGCTTGATCACACAGACCTAGAGGGCCTTTTGGATGTGATCACAGCAGCCATTGGGACTAAATTTCCTGTACATACTTATGTCACAAAATAAGCAGAGAGAAAGAATCCGTTCTTACTCTGCCTTCATTTTTTCAGCCTTTGCAGTTTTGCAGGAACTTCATTGACATTAGGGAGAGTACTTTACTGTATGCAATTCATTGACTCAAATGTCAGTCTCACCCAGAAAAACCATCACAGTCACACTCTGAATAAGGCTTAACCAAGTGTCTGGGCACCCAGTGGTCTACTAAAATTTATATATAAATGTAACTATTACAGTGCTTTATTGTATAGTACCATGATTAAGGTGATAACTGAAGAAAATGCATTAAGGTCCCATGACACATTTTTAAAACAGAATTTGCTTTTATGTCTTGCAATTCAACTGCTTTAATAGAATGTAACTTATTTGTCTAAATAAAACATATGGAGTAAAATTTTATATGTACACTGAATTATCTCTCCTATGAGGCAGTTTCTTTCAAAGTTCACTGGAGCCATCCTACTTTTGCATATTTTACTCTGACAATCAAGTACAGTATTCAACCTTCAGAGCTGTAGGCATTTCATAAGGCTTCCTTTTGTTATCACTGTAGAAAGAGCATCATCTAAAAATTATCCTGATGTGTTTATATATTAAATTTGTGAGTTAACAATGTGACATTGAGCTATTCTTCAAGGTAGCTTGACAACATGCAACACTCAAGATCCTTAACATACTGAAAACTGTATTCTTTCCATTTTATAGGCAGAAAATAACTTCAGAAATATTAAATGTTTTCCCAAAGGCCTTATGACAAAGAAGTCAGTAGCAAAGCAGGATGTGTGAGTAAATCCAAATTTATTTAGTGTATTTACTCTTAAGCAAATGTGTCATTAATTTAAAAACAGATAAAATGAGTGTTGTGTACCAGGTAAAAATATTAAACTACAAATGTTAAAAAAAAAAGGCTAACATTCTTGTGCTTATAGCCTATAAGGCTAATCTAAAGTATTAGAGACAAGTAATATAAAACAAAGTTTACTTTGTTCATTTTGACATTTGAGCTTATTGAATAGTTAGCACTAAGAGGAAATTAGTCAGTTATTTAATTTGAATGTAGTGGTGCGTCAAATCTAAAATTTAGAATCCAGAAATATCTATCTTCAAGGGAGCAAACCGACTTTGTAATGGAATGATATTATTTTACTGTTAGATATAAACCAGCTCTATCTTACTTTGCGTTATTATAATAAGAAGATATAATGATACTTCCATGTCAGTTTTATATGTTCTTTTGTCTTAAAACCTCCAAAAATTCTTTGAATTTTTCAACTTAAGTGACTCAAAAGTACTTTCAATCAGGAGAGATGGACAAAAATATCAATTGTACTAATATTTTAACTGAATTCGGGCTTTTGATTGAGACCCATTAATGAGCTCTTCCTATTTCACAAATAGTATCTGTAAGCTAGAAATATCTGTGGTGCAAAAAATTGCTGAGAAACACAACACATGGTTTTCACTTGAAACTCCAGGTCCACCCCAATCTAAAGCTTTTTAAATGTGCATTTTAACTGTAGTCACTGCAGAATTTTCTGTATTCCATCGGACATTCGTTTTCCTCCAAGCAGAACAATGCCACTGTATTTATAGAAACAGATGGTCTTCAACCCATTCTCTGCTACAAGAGCCAGTTGTCAACAACCTCTGTAGTGACAAGTGCTTTCACTAGAGTGTTTGATATCTCTCCATGCTCTTCTTGTTTCTAACACATAATACTTCTTCTGAGTAACCATTTTAACACAGGCTCTATCCTCTCAATTCCTGAAAAATCCATTGACATTTTGTGTATGAGTTTATATAAGCAACAGACATATTTTTGAAGAAATGAACATGAGGGTTGTGCAGATGCATCAGTGGGTAAGACCACTTTTTGCTCAAACCACAGGACCTGAGTTTGCATTCACAGCAGCCATGTAAAACCCCTGGGAGTGAAAGGCTGGAATCTGGATCCTGGGAGCTCGCTCACCAGAAGTCTAGCCAAAATGTTGAGCTTCGGATTCAGGGAGTAGTCTCTCTTAAGGAGATCAGGCAGACAGCAAGAGAGGAAGACACTGATGTTCTCCTTTGGTTTCGGTGTGCACGCACAGGGCTCTCACCACTAGGTCTCTTGAGGTGGACGTTGAACGGAGGGTTGGTTCCCTACTGTCAGGGTTCTACAGGGTGTGATTTACACGTTTGGTTGTCTACTCAGGGACATAGGCGCAGACTCTGTTCATGTGGAAAATGGCGGTGGAGTGGGGGTTAGGGCCGGGGTAGGGGTGGAGAGAGTGGTTGTGATTGAATATCTCAAAGAGCACTGTATTAGCCAGAAGAGAGTTACTCAATGTAAAATATTTTTATTTTATAAAACATGCTAAATATAGTTGGTGCTGGAGAATTTGCTACTGGGTCATACTAAGTATTTTCCCCTCCAGTTTAATTAGCCTAGAGAGGATAAGAGGGGATTCTGAAAAGGCGGCTATGGAGATTTGTTATTTTAATTATCCATGTATATGGATGAAAAATACTGCATAACGTGAAATTACTGAAGGTGACTTATAGACTACTCAGGAAAAAAAAAAACTTCTCATAAGCAATACAAGCTAAATTAAAAGCATTATTGGCCAATGTATCCCTATAAAACATTAGAAATATACATCTCAAAAGTGCTCAATAGGCCTCAGATACAAATACCCTTGCCAAGAAAGATGCACAGTGACAAAGGACTGACACTACTTGAATAACTTCAGGTAGGAAAGAAAACGCCATGGCAACTGCCCCATATGTGTGCATCATTATAACTGCCTGTAAATGATACAGAACATGAATACCATTTAAATAGGAATGCAATGGGAGCAGGACAGTTTTGTATTATCAAACCAAAGCAGTTAGGAGGAACTGGGTATTTCCTTTGGCTAGAATGTCAAATAGTTCACTTGCTTTAGACTGAAAGTTTATGTGCATAATTTTAGATTGATTATCATAGATATGTTATTTTTTATATCTGGCCCAGGTTTCCTTTGGCTCAGATGTTTTAAGTGCTTGCTATTCATGACTTCTGCATTAATATTGTGCTGTGTCTATTTTGTGATCTGTTATTAGTATTATCAATTGTAACTGGGGCACACTTTTATATGAGATAGAGGCAAAAGCTAAATCTCCTCAATATCTTTTAACTGTTAACCCAAGCCTGAGGAAGTCTGCATAAGCATCATTCTGCATTTCTAGAGGTAGCTGTTTTTCCACCTTGGCTCCCTAATTACACCTTCTGGGAGACAGAAATTTGTACCGTTTTGCCCTTCATTTGCATCATCACAGCGACTGTAGCCTTCATGTCCCTTTGCCTGATAAGTTGCAGGGTTTTTGGGTTCTGCACACTGATTAGGCAGCCACGCTCGCCTCTCCTTGGACAGTTCCAAGGACATTACGATTCTTCCTTCAGGCTTACAGCATACACTTGAAAGGACCATCTTGCCTTCCATCCTGCTCACACAGAGGTGCCTGACAGCCCCTCAGCCCATTTTCACCTTTCTTGAGTGTGGAGTGTGCCTGCGTGAGGGCTAAACACAGACTTCGTGGTGGCTGAATATATCTTCACATCCACTTGAGAATTAACCCTTAAGAAGCGTGCCTTACAGCTTACCTGGGGGTCTGGCTTTCAGTACTAATTCATTATTTCTCTTATTTAGCAGACATTTTAAGATACGGAGGCCTTATGAGTGTTCTTCAATACTAAATACATGCTTAGGGCATTCAGTCAACTGCCTGTCTAAAGCACTGCACTAATCAGAAAAAAGACACTTAATCTAGAATATTTTTTTAGCTTATACATTCCTGTGCTGAAGTTAGGTGAGACTTCCTTGAAATCTATAAAATAATTGACTGCCATTCTGAAGGAATCAAGGTGATATAGTATAAAATGATTTCTTCTGTGAATACTGGTTGTCTGATGGTTTATATAATAAGAAGTAAAGTCTGCTGTACGTGCATGATTCATAGAACTCAAGGCAAAATGTCCAAGAAAGCCATGGAAAATCCAATTCATTATAATACTTTGTTGGGTGGAATGATTTTATAATTTGGCTTATAGTGGTTTTGAGCTGCAGAATTCTCCAAACAAATTCTATCAAAACAATTTTCTCTGTATTAGTAACTATAATGGATAATGATCTCATTTGATCTAGGTTGAGCCAACATTAAAAATTTTGTTTGAGAAATTGCCTTACAGTTGATCAGAGTCATAGACCATCAAATAGTAGAGACTGAATTCTTTTCTCTAAGAACAGAAACACAAAAGATGTTCAGATGTATCAGTGTAATTATATCGCATGCTACTTTCATTTGTTCTATGTTATATAGTTGTAGGGAAAATGTAGAAAGAATTCTAAACTCTAATGCATTGTAATAGCCTTGATCCTAATCTGACAAATGTACAAATGATCTGAATGTTTGTGTCTCTTCAAAATTCACATGTTGCAATCCTAATACCCTAATGATATTGTGAGGAGGAAGGGACCATTGCAAGGTGAATAGATCATGAGGCTGGAGGTACCATGAAAGTAATTGGTGCCCTTATAGGTCTAGTAGAGTTGGTATCTTCTATCACATAAGTGCATAACAAGAATATGTTGTACATGACGAGAAAGAAAGATATCAAAAGACATCAGTCTTCCAGTACCTTGATCTTGAATTTCCCAATCTAAAATATTGTAAGGAAGATGTGTGCCCTCATAAGTTACCCAGTCTGTTTTTCTTTAGCAGCACAACAGACACAACATCATCATTCAGTTTTCACTGAGATTAAATAAACATAATAATAGCACAGAAATCAATTTGCATAAGTACACATGCCTTCATAAAATTTCATACATTTGAAGCCAGTTAGTAAGGCCCATCTAAGCCTTTATTTTGTTCACTAAATACCACCTTTCCCTAACTACTTATACTTTGAGAGCTGTCTGGAATTTTTAGACTTTATAAACACTCCCTTTCTTTCGGGATGTTGAGTTTATCCCTGGTGTTGTAACCTGGTGAGGATCTCAAAGGAGAGGCTGCATCTGCCACTTCCCTAAAGCAGCAGACCTAACTGCATCCTGAATACTTAATACTCTCAGAGTGTGGCTCCCACCTCTCACCAAGGAAGGCTTTTTAGCAGCTGATGGAGATGATAACAGAAAGCCACAGCTTTGTCAAAATTCAGACAACAACGCACAAATGATACTTCTACAAACGAGTCTCGAGTCTCTACACCTTCAGCTAGGGCTCCTAATGCTAAGGGAAAACTTCATGATCAAAAGCAAATTGGGAAGGAAAGGGTTTATTTGGCTTACACTTCCACAGCACTGTTTATCATTGAAGGAAGTCAGGGCAGGAACTTAAGCAGGGTAGCCTCCTGCAGGCAGAAGCTGATGCAGAGGCCATGGAAGGGTGCAGGTTACTGGCCTTCTACCCTGGATTGCTAAGCTTTCTTATAAAACCCAGGACCAGAGGACCTCTGAAAGCCAGAAGAAGAAAACAGGAAACGACTTAGGAACCTGCCACAGAGAGCCTCTGAAAGCCTCTGCCATGCAGACTGTGAAAGCAGATACTGAGCCTGATGGCCAACTGACAGGCAGAGTGAATGGAATTTTATGTAAGTATTGGGAAATAGTAAGAGCTGGAGAGGACAGGAACTCCACAAGGAGAACAACAGAACAAGAAAATTTGAACACAGGGAACTTCCCAGAGACTCTTACTCCAACCAAAGACTATTCATGGAGACAACCTAGAACCCTGACAATGCAGCCACTTCTTATGAGAACTGATAGACTAAGATCAGAAAGAAGGAGAGGAGGATGTCCCCTATCAGTGGACTTGGGGAGGGGCATGCATGCAGAAAGGGCGGGGGGGGGGGTGGGACTGGGAGGGGAGGAGGGAGGGGCTTATGGGGGGATACAAAATGAATAAAGTGTAATTAATAAAAGTTAAAAAATGAAAAAAAAAAAAAAACCAGGACCACCCGCCCAGAGATGGAGCCACCTCCAATGGGCTGGGCGATTACCCATCAAGCACTAATTAACAAAATGCCTGACAGCCAGATATTATAGAGGCATTTTCTTAACTGAGGTTCCCTTCTTTCAGATAACTCTAGTATGTGTGTCAGCTTGACATAAGACTAGCCAGGACAACACATAAGGCTCAGAAAACATTACATAAGATAGTCAGAAAGACTATAGGGTCAGAGGACCAAAGTAGCTGCTGAGAGACTGTTTTTTTTATAGAACAAGGAAGCTATACCCATAAAATCTTAACAATTTGGTAGCCAAAACAAGAACTGAGCAATTATTATACCAGTTGGCGTACCAACATAAAGATGATCTCACACGGTCCCACCTTGTGATAAAAAGCTACATGGCAATAATGACTATTGATAGAAGGAGAATAGTTTTGTCCAGGGATAAATCCCTAATTGGTTAGCCACTGAATACACATACATACATACATACGTATGTACACACAATAATAAATGGACTCAGAAGGTTGTATTTATATATGAATGTTTGTATACATGAAACAATATTAAAGAAAACAATATAGTAATAAATGAATTTATAATATATAAACATATATAATATATATTATATAATATTAAAGTAGAAGGAAGGATGGGAAGTAGAGAATGGGAACAGCAGTAACGGAGAGCAGGATATGGTAACAGAGGATTGAAGACGATCAAATTATATTATGTTTATGCATAAAATATCTTAATAAAGCCTATTATATTTTTGTACAGTTAACAAAGGGTAATACAACAAAGAAATATTTTATGTTATTTATCTTATCTTTGCATCTTTATAAGTTGAATTACCCTTTTGAATACATATTTTACAGCAATTTCTTCTAATAAATTTCTTAAATACAATAACATAGACACAAATAAGTATCAGGAAGTTACCATGTTTGTCTTCAATAATGAATTTCAGAGCAAACTGTTATCATCCCACTCCACCTACCACATGAAGTCAACCTTGAAGAATCAAAACTGAAGGTTATTTGACATTGTCCAGAGATTCAGGTAGCGCAGTAGAAAATCCTTGTAAGATTAGGGGGGCTAATGCAAGATGTAAGAAAATACTGATGGCTATAATCCAGACCAGAAAAGACATGTTAAACTCAAGACTTCATATGGCCTTCAGAAAATTCAGGCATGTTAGCACAAATATATTACATCCATCTTGTAATAAGATCAAGATTGTGGTATATGTAGACTTAGGAAAATGAGGCTCTTGTGCAAACACTGGCATGAGAGCACTCCCACTATGTACTGTTTACTGTTAAAACAAACAAATTGCTTTATATATACAATGTGATCTCATTTTGCTAAAAACACACTTGCAATTTTCGTTCTATGGTAGTCAAAACTCACACAATGAGACCAATAACCAAATGAGTTGTTGATCTTTATTCTTTCTTCCTTTTATCAATTAACTCTCCTCGAAGCATGGTGCACTAGAGCCAAGATGTTAGAAAATGGATATATGTTAAACTGATGAAAGTAAGAAGAGAGATTATTCCATCAAAAGAAACTATCTATGAGTGTTTGAGACATTAAATGCAGTAGGTAAACATAGTCTTCAGGGCATATGTGGAAAGCTAAGTCAGTAGCCTGGAGGTTTGCAGAACCAGGTTATGAAATACAGCATAAGTTTCTTAACGAGCTAAGCTCTTACGATAAGAGCCTCTGAAAGATCTTTTGCAGAAAAGTGGCATACTCAGACATAAGACAGAAATATTATTATTTCTGAAACCTAGACAACAGATTGAAAAAAATAGAAAAGTAGAGATTATTTTAAAGAATCTAGGTGAGGGACAATTTTGGCCTAAATTAAAGCATTACCTCTGATGTTAGAGAAACTTGATCTAATTCATTAACTGCACAGAAGATAGAGCTACAAGCCATTCACTGAGATAAGGAGCCTGGGGAGGCGAAGAGCTGACAGTGCTTGCTGAGAAATCCGATTGGACACATGTGCAGCATGGCTATGTGAAGGTGACTATGGAACAGTAGACCAACAGTGATGAGAATGACTGTCAAGATGTGAATCTGGGCTGATCGATTCTTTTAACAGCATCAGAATGTGACTGGTAGTGGGGTCATGATCTCAAAGCAAAAGGATGTAGAAAGAGAGAAAAGTCTCAGGACATCCAACTTTTATATTTCTTCTGTCCCCTCTTAGTGATCTTCCTTGAAGCTTGGAGAGCTTGGAGGGCCAGGCGATGAGAAGGGGAGTCATGAAATGCTTTTGGGAGTGTTCTCTGAATGTGATACAAGAACCCACAGTGGCTGAGTTTGTCTTCTTGGTATTTGTTCCAGACTAAGCTATTCTCCATGTGTCACAGACAGATGAGAGACTCATGCTGCCCTGCCCAGACATGCAGAGCTAATCACAGACCCTGATGGTCGAGGCAGGTCATTGTGTTCAACGACATAGACACGTGTGTGTTACTCAAGCTCTGATGAACGGCACCCCTAGCACTTAACAAGGGCTGCCTGTATGTGTGCTGGCTATGAGGAGGGGACTGGTAGGGGATGAGCGACAAGAATAAACTGCATACATGCAGAAAACTGTTGAATAATAAGTTAATAAAAAGTAAAGGATAGTCTTGATGCAATACTGAGAATAACAATGCCCACAGGCCTATAGAAAAAAGAAATATGACTCCCAAAGCAGAATAGAAGGACAAAGAAAAACATGCTATATAAACCAGAACAAGTTAGGATTTATCAGTGTTTACTGATTATTCCCAGCCCACAATGGAACAAAATGCTTCATGGGGTAGTTTCCAACACATAAGAAAAACTCAAGTAAAAATCTAAT